>JARQST010000391.1:330768-557598 GCA_030142225.1 Pachycephus smyrnensis
TGTTGTTCTATGTATAGAACAGCGATTCGTTCAATAAAAAATATTTTTTTCTAATTGAAAAAAGCAACTTTTTATTTAAATGGCCCACCACTGTAGGAATAGTATATCTATATATGTGCGTACACACTAGGGTATATTCATGTAGTGGTGCTGTATATGTATACACACTCTGACGCGCCTGACGTTGTCCGCCATATTGGATTTTTAGTTCTCTTGTACGTAACTAACCTAGAGGCGCTGGAGTCAGTGCCGACTCTTTTAACATGGGAGTTGATGCCCCCTGGAATGCTGTCACTTGTGAATTGAAGCAGCTTTTAGTTTGTTAACCCGGGCAAACTGTGTTTAGTCCTTGCTGAAATCGAACTAGCAGTAAGTCGTCAACTATTGAAACTGTAAATTACGAGGGCTAAATATTTCTCAAAAAAATGAGGCTTTTGAAAGGAATTTTGAGGAAGGAAGGAAAAATTTTCAGTTCGATATTGAGATAACTATTGTGCAAAATCGAAATCTATTCATAATATTTTCAATTTTTCTTTAGCGAGTCTATTTGTAATCATTAATACTCTCAGAATCCAGAAATACTTGTTTTGAAGCCTCCCCGTTTTCGAATTATGGTTGAGAAACGAATTTTCAAAGTTGCGAGTAAAATTAATAATAATTGACGTTCTCCAAGGGTAATTTTTGCGTTCATCGGTATTTAGTTTATTAGTCAAAACCATCTTTCGGTGCATTTGTAATATTGGCATTTCAGTCGGTTACTCGATCTTCAGGTGTCCACGACACCCAGGCTTGCATTAGATGACACCGAACCCGGTAAGATGGCTTATCTATTTATCTTCAATCAACGATATAAGCGTTGACGGAAGGTAAATAGACTAGACAGTGGTATATCTCCTCGTCGAGGATACATCCAAAAAGAAAGAAAGGATAGAAATAGACTTCTTTTTCCTTTCTCATCTCATCGATGAGATGTGCCAGTAGAAATAGACTAGACATTTGTTATTCGTACTCGCTGCCGAAGAGATACTAGTGAACTGGCCTTATGGGAATTTTGTATTAGACAGCTTCTTCTTTTTCCAGATTCATGGCTTTATCTCCACGGTTTTGACATCTGCGCACAGTCGATACAGAAAATATGCTGGAATCAAGCATATTCCATAATATCCTCACCAGATGACAGCATAGTCGGCAATATTGTAGCGATTTAATGTAGGGAATACGTTCAAGTCTATACACACGGATGATAATTATAAGTCTTTATTTCTTTCTTATAAAACAAGTAAGCGTCACGGAAAGTTACTCTAGCCACCATTTTCTCAACTCTGCTCCTCCCCCACGCCTGGCCTGTGGGGAACCAGTGGTTTTAGGCGGCAAGCGCTGTCATTGGCTGACCGCCGACAGTCGCCCAACGGTGCGTTCCCATGGCCTCGAGACGCCGCCGTGTGCGCTCGCCCGAAGTCAAGAGGGCTCCACAATATACTGAAGCAGATGTCACTCTACGTCTATTAGTAATGAAGGGTAGAGATGTGTTTATCTTTCCTAAAATTTTAACCAAGCAGTAATAAGTTTAAGAAACGTCAAAAATTTAACGTCTTTACGGGTTAAAGATGGTGATATACGGTGTGTATATAGTATCAAAATCTGGTGGTTTGATTTTTAACCATGATCACAACATTCCGAAAGTAGAAACCGAGAAATCGTTTAATTATCCATTAGATGTCAAGCTGACATACGAAAATAAGAAGGTGGTGGTAGCGTTTGGTCAAAGGGATGGAATAAACGGTAGGAAATATATTTTTATATTTGTGAGGCCTTGGAATATTTAACAGGAGTAGAGATTTTTACATGTTATTTCAGTGGGTCATGCCTTGACAGCAGTGAATGGTAATCCTGTCACAGGACGGGAGCTCGAGGATGGTAGAGACGTTTTGGAGATGTTAGAACGTTCTGAAAACTTCCCAATAACATTAAAGTTCAGTCGAGCGAAAATGACAACTAATGAGAAAATTTTTCTGGCTTCCATGTTTTATCCACTTTTTGCAATAGCAAGTCAACTTAGTCCAGAACCGAGATGTTCAGGGATTGAAGTGCTGGAAGCAGATACGTTTCGGTTATATTGTTATCAAACATTAACTGGTGTTAAATTTATAATAGTGGCAGATCCAGTTCAACCAGGAATGGATATTCTTACAAAACGTGTATATGAACTTTATGCAGATTACGCTTTGAAGAATCCTTTCTATTCCTTGGAAATGCCTATTCGGTGTGAATTGTTCGAAACAAATTTGCAGACATTGCTAGAGACAGTAGAAAAATCTGGTATAAGCAATGTTTAAAAATATACTATGTTATTAGTTTAATATAGTAAGTTCAATGATTAAGGTAATTGTAATAGGATATTCTAAAGACTATGTATAATATTTTATAATGTTATATATTTCTAATATAACTAAGATTTAAACTAATGAAACAGAGGATTTAATTATTCTTTTTTTATTATTTATTGTTGATTGCAATCCATTGTATCACGTAAATCTCAATTTCCTTATATATTTAATTTTTATGAACATAGAATGCAGTAATAAGGAAGTATTAATAACATTGTAAAAGTTTTTAATCATTGTAATTGTACACAAAAATAGTTATAACTATACCCAAATGATCAGCAAAGAGTATTCAAAATATAATCTTCAAAATACCATTAGTTATTGAATAATTGTTTATGTCATAATTGTCAGTATAATCTTTCCTTTTGAAAATGTAAAATCAGGAATGTTGTGTTGTTACGCAGGAATGTTCCAAGGTATTTTTCCATCAGGGTTACCAAGCTGTTATAAAGTTATAAAAATAATATTGTTAGTTTTCAAATAATTATAAAATGAGTGAAGTGGACTATTACTATATTTTGCTAACCTTCTTCACCAAGTGATCACTGCATGCCATCCGAATTCGGGCAGCGGTTGCTGGGGAATCTAGTCTGAAGTAATCATTAATATTCATATCTTTTCGTGCTGCCTTGATTGCCTCTTTAATAGCAAAGAAAGCTGATGATGCTAGAAATAGTGGTGGCTCTCCGACAGCCTGAAATCAATAAATAAAGTTGCATAACATTATTAATTACATTTCAGAAAATATTAACTATTATAAAATATTAATTCTGAGGAGAATATAAACTACATAATCTGATATTTTCAGGATTACCTTAGAGGAATACACTGCTCTAGGATTAGGAGCTCCCTTTAGTAGGGATACATTAAATTGCTGTGGGATGTCCGTAAATCCAGGTAATTTGTAAGCTCCAGGACCTCTACTGTACAAAGTTCCAGTGGGTGAATACATCAATTCCTCCAATGTAAAAAGACCATATCCTTGAATGAATCCACCCTCGACTTGACCAATGTCGATGGCAGGGTTAAGACTTTCTCCTAAGTCCATTACAATATCTGTTCTCAATACCTGTACATAAGGATAGTTTGTTTTATTTTCCTTCATAATTAATTCTTTATATTTCATACCTGGTGATCTCCGGTGAGACAATCGATTTCAACCTCTGTACATGCTACTCCATATGTAAAATAGTTAAATCGATTTTCCGAATTTGTTTCAAAAGAATAGCCAATATCAGGAGTACTGTAAAATCCTGTTGCGGAGAGACTGATCCTTTCAAAATACGCTTTCTGTATCCACTGTTCCCAAGTTCCATGAGGATTTTCTTTAATAATAGGTTTCAAGCGCTTCAAAATCTCATTACACGCGTTCTGGAAATATAAAAATGAATTAGCATCTTATATAATTAAAACTTCAGATAAAGACAGTTATTTTGAAGACGTACCATAACAGCCATTCCATTGAGATCTGAACCTACGCTAGCAGCTGTTGCTGAAGTATTTGGTACTTTATCAGTAGCCGTTTCAGCAATATGGATTTTAGTTGGATTGATTTTCAAAATCCTACTCGCAACCTATTATAAACATAGTACTTATAAATATCTGAAAAGGCCATATATCGAAAAATATAAAACAAACAAGCCATACTTGAATCATTTTAGTATGTAACCCCTGTCCCATTTCTGTACCACCGTGAGAAATTAAAACAGAACCATCAGTGTAAATATGAACAAGCGCACCTGCTTGATTTAGAAATTTTACAGTAAACGCAACTCCAAATTTCGTTGGTGTAACAGCCATGCCCCTTTTTCTATATCTATTTTCTCTGAAAATGAAAAACGATAGTAACGCATTCTTCTCACCCGAGAGTGGTCGTGTGGGGTGTCTGAGACATCCCAACTCAATACTTTTTAAATGGGGAAATAAAATCGCGCGACCATTCCCGGGTTAATATTACAAGAGATTTTTGACCTACCTATTGTACTCGCGAATAGCTTCCATTCTTTCTTCATAGTTGGCCATTGCGAGACATTCTTTCCAACAACGATTCAGTGTACAATGTTGAAGAATTTGATTGTAGTGTGTTATATCTCCTTCTTTATACAAATTTAATTCAGATAGCTATACAATCAATTAACTATATTAAAAAAATTTCTCAACATATTGTCATACTTCAATTCAACACCAGAAACGTACCTTAGCTACTTCCATTCCAAGATAATGGGCTACATGTCTAATAATATTTTCTCCTATGAACATTCCTTGTGGACCACCAAATCCTCGGAATGCAGTGTTCGATGGTAGATTTGTTTTACATAAATACCCAAAGACATTTGACACTGGTACTCTGTATGCATTTTCAAAATGAAACATAGCTCGCTCCAATACCTGTATAACATATGACAATGGATTTTATTTATCTGATCTGAACAAATGTTCACAATGCTCTTTACGATTATATATTTTTATTTAATTTACCGATTCTGAAAGATCCATTGAATATCCACAGTTATTATAAATGTGAGCCTCAACAACCTTAATGTATCCATCATTGTTAAAGCCTACTTTGTACTTAAAGTAGAATGGATGTCTCGTGCCAGAAATCACCATATCTTCATCCCTATCCAGCATACAACGTACTGGTTTTCGCAACCTGTATATTATGACAATAAAATCAGCGATAATAGTTTTAAAAATTTGTAACAACGTATGATAAACAATAAATTCATACTTGTGAGCCGCCAAAGCAACCGGTAATGCTACCAGCATCCCTCGAGATTCCTTACCGCCAAATCCACCGCCCATACGTTTGACGCGAGTAGTAATTCTATTAATTGGCACGCCAAGAACAAAGGCAATTAATTTTTGAATCTCTGACGGATGCTGAGTCGAACAAAACACTTCTAACTCATCTTCTTCTCTTGGTACAGCAATGGCTGCATGAGTTTCCAAATAAAAATGTTCTTGTCCACCAATTCGTACTTCACCTTCCAAAATATGATCAACTTCATTAAATGCCTTCTTGGGATCGCCTTTCGTTATTTGCTTAGGGCTGCCACGAAAGAACGAATTGTGCTTAATTGCATCCTAAAAAAATTATTTTTAGTAACGAATACAACTTTACAGAATGGTTGAAGATTTATTTTTAATTTACTTCAATGGTAACGATAACGGGCTGCAATTCTTCATATTCAACCCGCACTTTTCTTGCAGCTCCTTGAGCAGTTGCTTGATCAATAGCTACTATTGCTCCGATACTTTGTCCCTGACTTGTAACCTAAACAATTTAATGTTTCATGTAATATTTTGTTTATACTCCCCAGGATCATTTATTTATTGCTACAACGGTACCTTCTCTGAAACGAACAACTCTTCGTCATGGAAAACAGGACCAATCCATGATCTGTCTTCAGGAATGTCTTTAGCGCTGTAAAATGCTACAACACCCTCCATGGCAAGAGCTTCTGCGGCGTCAACTTTAATAATCTTAGCATGAGCCTTTGTTGAGAGTACAAGCGCCAAATATAATTCACCAGTGATTCGAGGCATGTCATCGCAGTACACAGCCTCTCCAGTGGCTTGTTTAAAAGCACTTGCGTGTACAACAGGCCTTCCTATTAAATCCGTAGAAGGCTGATCCTTGCGAACCTACGTAAGATAAGTATAATGTGACAGCAGTATAATTTTTAGTGAAACAGTGTGTTTACAATATTTCTGTACTGCAGCATACCACTTGATAGTACTGAGAACTGTGTGGAATTTTGTAGTGAAAACCCTCTCCTGCATTCTCTAATTCTTTGGGCAATGGAGGAATGTCTGGCAAGTCTTTTCGTAGCTCTTGCGTGATACGTATAAAACCTTTAAAGAACAAACTGTGGAAAATAGTACAAGTAATTATAGATACCGTTTGTTAAATATTTGTTTACAATATTAATTAATAATCTACCTGAGAGTCAATGATCGACGATATTGAACCATTCCACCTGGAGCATCACCGGACAGTGGAAGTTCTTTTATTAACGAGTCGTAGACAGATTCTACCATACTCTCATCCCATTTTCTGTAATTATTAATATAAATAGTTTTTTTTGCTCGTATCAAGTAATTCGAGATCCACTCGCTTCTGAGCTTACCTCCCAATCATGTAGCTGCAAGTATCTCTTGCCAATTTAGTCGTAGGAGCCATACCACCAAATGCCATGTAGGCATTTCGAATTTTATTTGTTCCCAATTCGAAAAACACATTCAGTGCCATATTAACAATAGCAATATCATCGTCGCGTCTTTTAGCTTGTTTGTATGCCACAAAGTATTGACCTTCGATTCCATAAGGAATTTCAATGGAGAGTAAAATCTCATCAGGTAAAACTACATTACGTCTATAGCCCACAAAAAATGTATGGTCCATTGGTACTGTCCTGTGTCCTCGCTCAAGACTGCACAGATTCAATTTGATGCCCGCAGCCATAAAAATTGGATTTAAATCCGATATAGGACTTCCTGTCATTATGTTGCCACCGACAGCCTGTACGGTGTTTAATGTTTTATATAAAAAAATAATCCCAATTAACTACGAAAACAGTAAAGACCACTGTCTTTACTTACCGCGACATTTCGTATTTGCTTTCCAGCAAACCAATGCAACATGTTTACTATTTCAGTGAAGATTCTTGTTTTGAATTCTGCAAATAGTGTTGTAAACAAAATTGACTAACAGTGCGATATTTTTAATAATATTTTTGCGTATGAAATGAAAATGCTTACCAGGTTGTACTTTGATCTGGTATTTTAAAACTTCTTCGAGCTCCATCAAAGTTACACTGGCACCAATTCTTATTGTTTTGTGGGTTACGGATATCTCGCGCATTTCTTTTACTTGAGTTGGTTGTATCAAAACCGGATATACAAAGTGTTTGAACTTCACCTCGACTCCTGAGTAAGAACAAAAAAACCCCATTGGAGACAGCAATATCATAATTCCCTATTATAAAAATTAATTGACAAAGTATAGGCTTACCGACTTCTGTGTTACCAACAATTATTTTAGCATTCTGATATTTTCTCTTTAAAACAAGCAATTCATTGAGGGTAACTGGTCTATACCAAGTTACTTTCTTTCCTTGAAATACCAAATACTGTTCGTCCAGTTTAGAGAAAATCTAAAATTCAAATATCGTTTATTATCCGTTATCGCAGTACGTCTCAATCACCCGTATTTTATTCCCGTTAAAAGCCCAACCTTCAATTTCGGTGGAAATATAGGTTCTTGAGATGGATCGTAAGGTCGAAATTCTTTAGAATTAAACACCTCTGTGGGTTCAGAGGTGAAAGCTTTTTTACAGCAAGCATCACCCATCACGCATGCTTTAGCTTTATTACAAGATGTTTCATTTCCTACACGAGAAAGCAGTTGCGACTGTTCCCATTCTTCTGTAAATGTCTTGAAACCTTCTATAATGGGTCTGTAGCCAGTGCATCTGCACAAATTTCCTTAAAAAAAAATATATATATTGTATCACAGTTATTACACCATGCAACTCAAATTCATTCTCTGATTTTCAATTACCTTGAAAAGCAATCTCTATGTTTTCCATTGTTGGCTTTGGGATTGATCTCAGTAATGCGTACATTGACATCACAATGCCAGGCGTACAGAAACCGCACTGTGATCCGTGTGCCTTTGCAATTCTCTCCTGAACAGGATGCAATTTTGTTCTTGTGCTACCGATACCTTCTACAGTAGTAACAGACAGGCCGTGCATGGCGCATACTGGTGTTAAACATGCATTCACGGCTAAATGACTATATATTATAAATATAGGAAAAATATTTCTATAAATATTAGTATTAATCAATCGATAACATATTTGATCATGGTAACATGGTAATAGGAAGGATACATGACTTTTTCTGTCTGACGATCATATCTTGATACCATAACGGTGCATGCACCGCATCCACCTTCTGCACAACCAAGTTTTGTGCCACATAAGTGCACTATATTGTTGTTAAGGTCATAATGTTTTATTAAAAATGTATTTGCTATTTCATTGACAAGAAGGATACGTTTGTTACGAAGATAATAGAGCAACGTCCATTCGGGATTTACGTCAGCGTCAATTACCTATATACATAAGATATATCATTACAAAAATAACGTGAAGCATAAAATCTATGAGAAGTCAATCTAATTTCTTACCTCATTACCATTCACATAAAATATCAAGGTGTTGGAGAACTCTTTCTGATAAATCTCATTTATTTCACTATTCGCCTGAGATTCCTCCATTTTTTTTCAGTTGTCTTTAATATTCAATTTCTTCAAATTGATAAACGTAGTGTTGTTGAACTGTATAGATAAATACAAAATTCTGAATTCTGTCTCATTAGTTCTGTAGTTGAAGGCTGGATCCTCACTAGAGGCGCATAGCGCTCTTGTGCGTTTTCGATGAGTGGGAGTGAGAGGGAAAGATGCGCTTTCTTGCTCGTTTCTCTCTCGCTCTCTGTTCCACTCACGGGCGCAAAAGTGCTGTGAGCCACAATGAGGATCCAGCGTTATTAGGCTTAATCCTTATACAGGCGCCAGTGATCGAACGCAAAGCTTTGATCGGTGTAAAATGTTTCTCCCTCCAACAAGTTTTTCACTAATCAAAGCTCTGCGTTCGAACTGTAGCACCTGTCTAAGGATTCAGACCACTAGGATTACGCTTTTTAATAAATACCAAGTTTCAGTTACATATCAGCAGTATGATATTTTCATATTCACGGACAATTATAAAACAACTCATGTAATTAAATCTCCGAATATGAAATTTTAATATTACCCCATACGTAACTGTCACTATATGCTCACTAAGATTTTTATGAGGCTAATTCATAAAACTGTAATATACATTGTAAATGTTGTCTAAAAAAATTAATGAAAATGTGTTGCCCTTATGTGTTGCCCCTTATTTAATTTGTGTTCTTTATGAGTATTGACCATACGTATATGGTTTAATCATAAAGTTATGTGAGCGTTTTTCAATTGCACTCATCAACAGCCAACAAAAACATGCTTCTTAGATTTAGAATATATCTTATGCATCTACAAAGTGATTAGCGACAAGATCTGAAGGTAATAAAATATAAATTACGCATAATTATAAAGATTAATCACGTAACTTCGTTATATAGGCTTGAAAGGTTAATATATAAAGCAGGAGGATTTCTGCAATGATTCTCTTTACTTTTTTTTATGCTGACTTTCCAGCAGTGATCAACTAGTAAATATAAATATCCCGTTATCAGGTATATTTGTTGAAATACCGTCATTCTCTAATTTATGCACGATAGCATACAAGGGTATCGTCAGAATTGAGAAATCGTAATACAATCAACGAAAGTTCACTCAAAGTTGCTCAACGCATGCTCTGTAAGAAGATTTTACAAGTATTCATATAATTGCTGCAACTAGTCAATATGAAATTACGTCATTGGAATCTTTACAAAGCAAATTTTCCACTCACAGATACTACCATGGCATACTGTAGAAAAATCTTTCGTCCTTCGTAATCAACGTTGCGAAATCATATTGCATGAGTTTGTTTTTACAATATTCAAAACTATAAACCATCAGAAGGCACTTTAAATTATACAGACGGCAAATTTCGCGCTACCGATGCACGTTGACTGATATACAACCAGTAACACACCTTTCACTGAAGCACAGAACTCACGCTGCAATGCCTTTCTAAAATGCAGTGAGTATATTGCATTTTCTGAATAATCACTTTATATTGACATCAATAAAATTGAACGTATATTCCATGAGAGTAATATACGAAGAATTTTTCTTCTAACTTAATGTCGATTAGTTGTTTTCACGAAGTAATGTAAAAGAATTATATTTATAGAAAGTTTAGGGTTAATCAAGACACTTGTTGAGCACTTAGTGCTTACGTAAGTAAGACTGACTTACGTGCTTCCCCTTGGTGTAAACAATGTAGCTAGAATGCAAGCAGACACGATACTATCTATCGTTAGATATTAAGCCCTCCAACTTGTCACAGATAGTCAATCAGAAGCGTGATCTTGTTTTACTTGGCATAGCCATTTGCGACTCATGTCAAAGAAGATACAGAAATGAACTGAGAACGGAGCACATCGTAACTTATTAAATATGTCCAGGTTATCATTATGATAAACCCTACGTTATGACGTTCTGTTTTCTCAAGGCCCCCTGCGTATTCTGAAAAGAGACAGTGATAATAAGAGTGTATTGGAATAGAGGGACTTATCAGATTTTCGCAAACGTGCATGATACTTTCTAGTTGCAATTCGTAAACTAAGTTTCGAGGAATATAACGTTATACATGTTGTAAATATATCTACTATCTTATCGGTATTTGAATATGATAAATATTTATGTTACTTAAGAAAGAAAGAACTCAAAATCGTTCATAAGATATATTTATTTTGCTTTGCAGATGCATTGCATAATACGATATAAATCAACTTGTACTTAAATTAAATATATTACGAGTATAATGTTTGTTCAAAAGATGTGTTTTCACATTATGAAACATTGTTAATCAAGCGCCTCATCATTGGTATTCTATTAAATGCACGATACCTTTATCATACAAAGACTGGTTGATAGCAACAATGTTTGTATCATCCAAGATACTTTATATTGTAACATATATGACTTATCAGATCGATGTTGTTGATCTCATTGAAACAACGACGCAATTGGTCTAGTTTATTTATTTTCTATTACATCGTTTGGTCAGGAATTGAACGCAATTTTGCTATTAATGACATTCCAGAATAGAAGCCAATTGGGAAGCAAAATAGCAACAGTCACATTATAAAACCAATTGCCATAAACCATAGAATCTATGACACTAAATACGAACGCTTGTTTAGTCGCTTGTATTCCTCTAATTAGCATAGACATTAACGGTTCTCCAGCAAAATTTAATCGTGTGTATCCCATCACGACAATGGAGGCGGCCACGAATGGATGCAACAGAAACCAAAAGACATGAAGTAATCCTCGGAATCTAAATATAAATAAAATAGTATATCAGCAAGCATAATGTAACACTATGTTATTAGAATAGCTGTCAGAGTATCAATTAAGCATTTTTACCTGGAATTAGTCTCTTGTTTCGGTGAAATAGCTAAAGCCGTAGGAACGTAGATTATGGCTGCTAACAATGCTAGCGAGAAATTGTGCATCGCTATGCATAATAAAGTTGTGGCTAGTTCTATTGATGCAACCACGCATACAAGAGCAACGTTGTCATATTTTCTAGGTCTGAAAAACAACTACTATTGTATGACTGAACAAGATATAGAATGTATAGTACAATCTTTGAAATACCTTCTCAAACAGAATGGCCAAAACATTGTTAAAACGGATGTGATTATAAAGCCATAATATACTGAGTCCTCTGTTTGTAAATCCCATAATTGTGATCCTATTGATGTGAATAATTTAGGTGATGACATTATAGATACACCTATGATATGGGACCATAGTATTTCTGAAGTTATGCTTGCTATGTCAAATTCTTCGATTTTGCATTGTTCTGATTGGCTAATTTTTTTATCAGGATTCTCATTCTCCTCGTCCTTTGTGCTAGTATCTTGTAATTTAATCCATGACGAAAAAGCTTTTATGAATAGACCACCTATTATTAGGACTAATGGTGGCATGTATAAGCCTGGAATAAAATAATCATTCTTACTTATTGGTTACTTTTAAGGAGATATACTTTTTACATACCTATGGAAATATATCTGTCGGTAGATGGTAGAAGATAGAAAAAGAAAGATTGGTGAAACCGTTCTAATAAATTATTTAGTGAACGGACTATGCTCTCCACGACACGACCAACTTGATAGAAACTAGCTTCAGGTCCGCGTCCTGACCTTTCAAAGCCTTCTAACGTAATAGCTTCAATACCGAACCTTATAAATTTTAAGAAAGTAATATTTATTGATACATGTAAAGTATAACGAAGACAAGTGAAATATTCTGTTACCTATGAAACAATCCATGATTGCCGGTGGGAACACCAGTGGCTTGAGTAACAATCATCGAGATTAATGTGTTGAACTGGTACCACCATTTTGATACTTTATTCTTCAGTTTAACGTCTGGCCTACGTTGAAAAGTTCTTCGAATTCCTTCCTTGGTAATCATGTCTTGGGCAAGATTGACGAGATCCAAATTTGGTAATTGTCCATTCAATCCTTCAACCTATCCACAAAGTATAAATCAAAGTACAGATTATTAAATATTATATAAATTATTAATACAAAGTAGTAGATTATTAATATTGTACCTTAACGTCAATGGATCCAATTTTCATTGCATGCAATTCCAAATTAATAGCCGCCTGAATGGAACCAGATCTTCCTGATAAATCTCCAGACATTAATACACCATCCTGGCCACTCGTCACACCATGATATGCTTCCAACCAAGCTTGCATACCAAGTTGCTCATGTTCCGTCACAAGGAATATGATGTCCTTTGCCCAATATTTTTGCTCTATTTTAATTAACAACGTTAGATTGTGCATAGACAAATTGAAATTGTGCTTTTATTGAAATACATACTTCTGCAACATTTTGCAAATGCAAGTAGTAGAGCAATGGATGGTGCTGTATTCAGATGTACGCTATTAATAGGTCTGTAAGGTGCGCTAACAATAATTGCCTCTGTACTTGCACCTCTAGGAGCTCTGACTATACCATAAACATTCTGTCCAGTGAACTGTAAATGGCAAAATTAATATATAGGCTCTATAAGACAAGCATCGAATAAGAATACAAGAATCATTGAATCATATACCTGTTGTTGACGAAATGGATAATTTAATGTGAAATTATGCATATAGACATCAAGGTGTAGTTGATTAAATTTAGCCAAGAGCCAAGGATATGGCATCCCATCAGGATATCGTTTCATTTCTTCAATTAATTCATTATGAAACTGTTTGGCACTCGCATCCAAACTACACTCCTTCATGACTAATCCAGGCAGTAAAGCATTCTCCGAAAAATATGTACCTAAATAACGCATCATTTATATACAATAAAAAACTCACAAAGTCATCCATTAATAGTTTAAGTAAATAAATATGAAATTACTGTCATTGAATACAGGTAGTGCTAATAGCATAGCCCATATTATACCACCAATATACATGAAAAAACATAGCCATTTCTCCCATTGAAGGACAAATTTAATAATTTTTCCATTTCCTGTTCTGGGATCTGTGAGCAAACCCATTTTACTTTTAATTTAAAAAACCAAATGTTACTGTTAACGCATAACCTTCGATGTCAACAACCATGATACATGTAGCCAGCAGACGCTATGCGCATTTGGATCGAGTAACCAGCCCCACCCCTTCATGATTGGCTAATTGATATTGGGTCTAGATTTTTATAAATCCAATAAATTAGATAAATTCGAAATTAGAACGCCTATCAACATTCGTTATAAGATGTCGAGTGATGTTTAACAATTGTAAATTTTGTTTTAGTTAGTGAGGTTACAAAGTGATTAGAATAATTCTTAATGTTATAGATTAATTTATAAAACTGACAACACTAGTGTAATAATTTATTCACACTTCAATACATCAAGTCAAGAATCATTTGCAAGTACCATAGTATTTACAATATTTAATAGTTTCATAGTAAGCAGATGAATTACCATGTACATATAAAATTAAAACTATTATACATAACTTTCAGTGTTATTACATTTAAGCTTATAACAGTACAATACTTGTAATTTTGATAAACTAAACCATGGTCTCCTGCTATAATTCAACTTTGTATCCAATGATAAACGGTAGTCCTGTGCCCACTTTCTTCTGATAATCAACATACTGTTGTCCAAAGAAGTTTAGTAGTGTTATTTCTTCAATTAAAACTCGTTCGTAAAAAAATCTCCATGACGTTATAGCATAGGCAACAAAGCAGAAAGGGTTTTGGAGTATTAACTATAAAAAAAATTGTATTACGTAAGAGGACATAACATGTGTGTATACAGTGTGTATCGTTAACATAAAAACAATTACCTGTGTTCCAATAGACCAGTAAAACCATCCTACATAACTGGGATGTCGACAGAATCCATACACTCCATGAGTGACCAATTCATGATCTTCTGACTTTTTATTTTGTACAATATGACTGAAGTTTCGCTTCGCAGTAAAGATTGCCATCTTCCTTAAGACTTCACCACTGAGGCATAAAACGAAGCCAAAGTAAGAAATAAAGGAAGCCTCTTTCATTGTAGGGAAAAAATGCCTTTCCACAATAAATTCTAGCCAGCTTGAACATGCTGCTATTCCATATGCTATACTGTGAGTCAAGATAAAAGACTCGGTAGATACAGTCTCTGGGTTGGTCCAGGCAATGGCTAAGAATTCCGAATAATGAAAAAATGCTAACACAGATATGTATACACCGAACATCTGCCATGATTTTGGAGTGCATAAAAATATTAATATACCAACGGCAAATGCATAGCCCAAAAATGTTGCTCTTACTGCGACCTGTGGAATATAAGAAGAAACAAGGCGATGATTAGTTTGATCAGTTTTACTTATTTAGAAAAACATATATTTCATTATACTCACTCTATAGGCAAAGCCACGAAATGCCAAGGCAATTAATAAATTCAAAAATCCATATAAAAATATATGGATTATCCAGATATTTTGTAGATAAGGCATATAATTATCAAATTCTAACCTAAACAATATTTCAGGTAAGCCGGCAATGACAGAAGCCGTAACAAAGCAATATAAACTAAGTTTTCCATCGTAACACAACATCATTATTATAACTGTATCACCTTCTCACTATTCTGGAGAATCAATTCGCAATCTTTATGCGATAATATATCTTAGGAATAATCACTCGATAAATTCTACGTTTCACAACGTAATTATCATAATCCTGTGCACAATTAATCTAACGGACATTAAATGTACAGGAGAGTTATTCTACAGAAATAAATACTAATCATTTTCAATTCACATCATTGTCTCTTTTCACAGCTAACACAACTTCTGTGAAACCGCCATGTCAGACCGTTACAAATTGTACTATATATATTTCGCCAGATACTAACGTTTTCGTGAATGACTTCAGTCACAAAGGCCGAAAAATCACAACCGGACACATTTGATCTATTTCAGCAAGCCGTAATTTGTCGTCAGACTGTTTTATGATTCTGGAATTCCTAGACATTACTCTGAGAAAGATTTCAAGAGTCAATACCAATATCCGTCGATCTCGCCAGATTAAAAACGTATCCTTGATCGCGACAATTTTTCGACTTGCATAATGTTTCCTGTTTAATTATATGAATCGAAGATGCTCATATTATCTTGTAAAGTCATCCTAAGTGCTTCTAAGTTGATTTAAAACAAACGTATTCCAGGTTCACTGCAAAATATTACGTTGCACATTTGCTAAGCATTGATCAAAATTCAAGATATAAACTGTCAGAAAAGAAAGATATGTATGAGAAGATGCATGCATTTTGCAGCACCCACTGAAAAACCGGCTATGGGAATAATGGAAACTTTATCCCAATATAAATCCTCATATTAACACTAGATGGATACTCCGGGTTCTTTATCACCCCAACGCGACTTCTTTTGGCTGCCATTTGTGTACATACAGACGCTTCCCGCGAGCTCTATTGAAATGCACTTTTTACCAAATTAAATGCATCGAATTCCAATTTAATACATACCAATCTTTTCCTTAAAGAATAACGAAGAGATTGCATGCTTTGGAATCCCGTTTCTAATGGTATAACGGAAAATATACGCTGCAATAGGCGTGAGATGATAAAGTACCCCGAAGTATCCGTTATGGAGACGCCCAGGGGGAGAATCCGTGTACGGTTAATATTAGTTTCTTTCTCAGCAACGCTCGGCTATACACGTCACATTCACACCAACGCAACCCTTGAACTGGCATCGAATACTTGAATTTACCAATCTACAAATGTCGATACCGTCAGCACCGACATGTCTAGTTTCTGCCACCCTGTCGAAAATCATCCACCAAACGTATCGAAATTGACCACTTGAGTAATACCACTATTATTGGACATATTATATACCAGATATATGATTTATATTTAGTTAACAATAGTATACATCAGTTTCAAATGAAAACAATATTTAAATCATAAAACATTGTTTAAAAATTATTGTTCAGTTAATCTTTATCCGATATTGTAATTTTATAACGATCAATAAATCAAATATGTACTGTTTTTATCATCACTAAATTTCAGAAGATTTTATGATTTGAATAATAGAGACAATAAATGTATTTAGAAGTAATAATTAGAATTGACCGGTCGTTTCTCTAAGAAAGCCATGCAGAAAGTTACGACTCTATGCAATTTAACTATCGAATCAAGAACTTTAACTTTTAATTGTCTCCTAAGATCCGGCAAAATTAATAAAGTTCAAACGGCTCTTTTGACAGGCTATAAAATATTTCCAAACTTCCTCCATCTCGTTCCACCTTCCTGTTTGACCTAGTTATTAAGAGTAACCAAATAAAATTTTATTTATCTCGCATATTAATATAATATCATCACTGAAAGATAATTATTATTGTTAATTTGAAAAATATCAGTCATTCGAAAAGGTAATCACAATATGAATTTATTACCTCGCATCAGCGCATCGAGGAGATTCAAAGAAACTCAAAAAGTTTTATTTAACATTTCTTATCATTCTTGAATAAGATCGCTGTATAAGTTTTAAATTCTGTTATACGAAATCCACTCAGTTCGATAAGTATTACCCCTCGGTTGACATTTTAAGAGAAATATCTTTCTTGAACTGCTTTTCACGATTTGAATCTGTGGTTTCGACCGTTGAATCACGTGGCAAGGACGCTGGTCATGTGGCTTTCCCCGTGACGAATAAAACCCATGACTTATATAAAAACAATACAGCGCATAGAATATCGGATTTTAGAAATGTATGGGTGATGAATACATAACATTTTGAATACCCGGTAAGAGATTATTATCAGTAAGCTCTAGGTTACAGACGATCTTGTTACGCAATGAAACATTCCAATTAAACGGAAACGTAATTGCGCGTTGTGCGGCAATTACGTAATGCCTTCATCGGGGTTGAAATAGAATACTGTTATATCCTTTTCGTGACAGTATCTATAAAATAATATAAGAGAGTCAGAGAAAAGAATTCATAATTAGAAAGCCAGAGGTTAATATAGCAACTGATCAGAGAATTTATATATTTTTTAAAAATCTGTCTCCTCAATAATTCAATCTTATTGTTTGGACACAATTGGCATTGAATGAGCAATAACCACAATGTTTATATATAGGAAGATCTTTTTTTCAATGAAATTTAATTATATTTTCATTGTCTTTTCTCCTATAATCAAGTTTTAGTAACCAAGAGTCTTACCTGCCTACTTCATTTTTATCCAATATTAAAATGCGACTAGTGCAATGGACTCAATGTATGCTATTTTCATATGGCTCGCTTCAACGATCGTGCAAATAATTTTTAACAGACACTCACTGTTCACGAACAATGACTCTCCCCACATTCTTAAAATAAGTATCATGTAATTATTTCAATTCTGGGAATAACAGTAGCTGTCACAAAGTTTCCGCTACAGATATAATTACACAATACATATCAGTAGCTCTGAAACCCCATTGTGGTCTCCTTATTCAGGCAAACAGTTATAGCGTCTATGCTTTGACTGTTTCTGGAGACTTGATAAATTTGTAACGCGTCTGCCTAGTGGCGGACTCATAGAACGAACGTGCAGTGTTTAGTGTATCTTTTATTCAATATGTTTACGTAATTTCTTCCAGACTGATCCGAAAAACGTAACCATTGAAATATAAAATTGTACATTTCGTCTTTACAAATTATAACAATACCCAGTTATCAGATACATATATACTGATATAAATAGAATTTCATCCACTGTTATGTTACGTCCACGTGAGAAATCAGGTTCCACATCCGCGGTCGATAACTAAATATCAAAAGGCCAATCAGTGGGATCTGGTTTCTATCACATAACGGCCCTTGGAAGCGGCCATCTCGCATATGGCTCCCAAGTTTACGGAAAACGAGATGAACCTTTCTAGGGGATACATGTATAAAAAATTGTACTTAGGCAATAGCCCTGACCGTTAGCGATTTCACTGAAGTGCACATGTGCATCCATAGCGGACATTCCTGGTTTTACGACTTTCCGAAACCCTTACCAGTCTCCTAATCCCACCCCATAGTCATCTTAGTCCACCAATCCCGTTAAGTAAATCCTTCACCCCCTATATAAAACATCCTCGCTAAAAACTTTAAACCAATCACCCGTCTTCCTTAGCTTATTATACATAATTTTTCTAGAAATCCTAAACATTGACCAATTGCAACCATCTTACAACATACCCCAGAAATCCACCCTTGCAAGCTAACGTACGCTAATTCCACCCTACAGTCACTCTCATTCTCCGCCGATCCATCCGCCAGCCTAGTTCTTCAGTTTTGCCTTAATTCTCCGCTTGTTATCAGTTATAGTAGTTGCTCAGTTTTGTTTTGTTTTAGTACTCTGTTTATAATAAATCGTGTTCAGGTTGCTATTCCAAATTCGCTTTCAGATTTTGCTATTTTCTCTTTTTCCATCATCGGCGTCTTCATCATCTTTATCAGCAATCAAAGGTAAGCAAATTATTATTTCTTTGGTGGTGGAACAATTTACTTTTCTTGGTGACGGAACCCTTTCATCTTTCTAATTATTTCTCCTGGTGGCTGTATCCATTTGCTTAGCATAGTTCAAATTATCTTCATATCATATATCCCATACTCCTTCTTCCCGCAGTACTTATCATAGCCCGATCTCGAGTAAACTGCGCAAGCATTGACTCAAAACAGGACAACGTAACAGTGTATTACGGTTCGGTAAAGGCACCAGACTAGGTAAATTGGCCTTCATTCTGGTTCGGACGTAACAGTTATATAGCTAATAAATGAACAGATCTTTACTTCTGTATTGTTTGTGCAATGACGAGATGCTGTCAAGGTGAGTGAATATATCATTTAAAGTATAGTTTTTATAACAATCAAATTATAGCTATCCATATATTAATATTCCATTTCCTGTCCATGTTCTAAGATTTGCACGTGTTGCAACACGTGTTTTAACTCAGAATCGAACCGCGAAAGTATTCGAAGTCGACAAATCAGAACGATCTTCGACTCTGCCTACGTAACGAAATGAGCAACATACCGGAAATAAATATCAAATGGACCAATAGTAAAAGTGATGCCGGGGGAAAAGTTATGATAGCGGGGAGTATGTACGATGATGGAAGGTCGGTACTGCAGGATCCGGAAGGTATAGAGAGCCGCCAGAAATGGTAGGATGTACTTGTTTGATAGAAATACGATGCGCCGAAGGGGCGGTATACCAGCCAATGGGGATGCCGCATTAGAGGGAGATGCTATTCAACTCACACTCGCGACTTCTGCAGGAAGAACTGGAGTAGTCGACGCGCGTACTTTAACGCGATCACAAGTTCTGACCTGGTGTCCTTATAGTAGTTATACAGTATAGAGTACAAGATTGTTGAAGGAAAAATTGTTTAATTGCTGAAGACAAACTTATGTTGAACTTGTGTTAATCGAAAGTTCACTCGAGTGGTCATCATGGAATTTGGTATTTTTCTGGGAACATCTTGGGGTAAGTAGTTGAATTTATTTTTTATTCCTTTATTAATAACTCCATGAGTTTTTTAAACGCACAATTTTTCTACGTCTCACAGTTTTGGGTTAGGGATGCAGGGTTGCTTTAAAATTTTTTCCAAATAAGGTAGAGAGTAACAGGAAACTTTTCGTTGAAATTTAAGTTTTGAAATATTGATATAATATCTGTCGAGTGCATGTTTCTTACAAAGTTTGCTGCTACTTTCATCCATTTTTTTTTGTAAGGTATTTGGATTATTGCATAGATGGCATGTATACAATTTTGTTATCAGCGAATGACAGGGATGTAATTCAATATTAATTTGAATTTTATTATTGATAATTTTAATATTAACACTGTTGTATTATTTTTTATTAAAAAATTCATTCAATTGTGTTTTTGCAGCGAGAAACCCGTAGAAACGGCTTACCAGAGCTTTTCGAATTTAGTCTACTATTGGCAGGATATTGTCCTATAAAATATAGGGCAGCTTCCTAGAGATGCATTATTTCGAATCTACTTTCGTGGTACAAGTTTATGCACTTCCGGTTTCAACACTAAATCATCCTTTTATACCTGCCTGAAATAGCGCGTCTTTTCAACGCGTTACCGCATAGAATGGAGCAAGGAATACCTGCGGCTAATTGAGGTTTGATTTATTGATGCACTGCAGGTTCGCTAATACTCCATGTATCATTTATGGAAAAATATCAAATGAGAGTACGATTATTATTACTGCACGCGCGAGCTTTTTCAAGATTTACCTAAGTCACAAACGTTTCCCCTTAAAATGTAATACAGGTTGAAGTAGCCTAAAACGAAAATATAAATTTAGAAATCGTCAAGTTACGATGTTACATCTTTCCATGGGGATGACTGAGAAACAGGATAGACAGGAACAAATTACCTGACTACATCAATCTTATGCTTTAATAGCAATTCAGGAAAATTCCCTTTTCAAGGAAAAATGTTTTCCTCTCACAGCTTAGCTACCTCAAGGTTTTATGTATCATTAGCAGATATTATTCTAAGAAAATATCGAACGGCGAAGGCTACTTGTAATATTTTTTACGACGAAGAGCTTCGCCGTGAATTTTTTCTGGCTCACGAAACAGATTATTGTTAATTATTTCTGATTCGCAAAGAACAGCGCATGGGATTCACTGTATCTTTTCTTTTAATTATTATCTAACTAAACCGTGTAAATCCTTCACAGAACCTTTGTTACTTTCAACCCTGTGATAGCTTGTAATAATATCTATGATTTTATTGTGAATTTAACAATACTACATTCATGTATTATAAGTAACCACAATTCTAATATTTTTCCATTGCCTAATATAACGTTCTAAGAGCTGACAGCTAAAAATTTCAATAAGTGATAATTCCTATAAACTTTTACGTATACTATAAATTATTTGTACTACACTTCCGTTCATTTTGAAAAAGTTGACCGTTGGATAAAAACGTTACGCAGCATTGTTTTGCTTTCTAAAGGCACGACCTTCGTGCGCATATTTTGATGGTTAAAAAGGGATTCTCAAAATTCCATAATCTTTTAACAGCTTATAAACAAAAGCCAGTCCTGTTTGCTGTAACACGCCGCCGGCTAATTTTTCATATTGC
Source organism: Pachycephus smyrnensis (assembly GCA_030142225.1). NCBI lineage: Eukaryota > Metazoa > Arthropoda > Insecta > Hymenoptera > Cephidae > Pachycephus > Pachycephus smyrnensis. Next base: position 352,572 of record JARQST010000391.1, read on the forward strand.
GAATTATTCATGTGTATCATATTAAACACAAACTAATCATATCAAGAACGCGATTAAACAATCGATTATATTATTCATACGTACATCTGTTTCTTGGTCACGCTTCACTACTCGTTTACTTCATTATTACAGCGTTATTGTTAGAACCGTGAACTTTTCTAAAATTCATTGATACTCGATATGGCGGAGCATAGAACGTAAACAATGTATCATATATCAAATAGAATAAATAATACCACAAACGTAATTAAAGTGGATCGCAATTTGTATAACACGTAGTTATTAGTAGATAATGGATCGTAAATTCGAAACCAAATAGGATATATGGAAACTAGAGTTTGTCGACAGATTTTGATGTGAATTATTTTCAACCATTTTTTTATGCAAAAATTTCTTTGTTGAATCTTTTCAATGGGAATAAATTATTGAAGTGTATCTAGAGTAAGAAATCATTGATTCTTGCATCGACGCAGAGAACCATTCAGTGCATCTTTTACAGCCATGCAGAATCTATGATCGATTAGCTTCGTGGAACGGTTCCCTAGAACAATTCGCGTCTGCTCGCAAGATGATAACTTTCTATAGAAACTGCAGTCCTCATTTACGATTCTGCTTTTATGTCTCTTGCTGTTATAGTATGTAATTTTATATAGGTATGACAAATGTAACATGCTATTATGTCACCGTCTGAGATCCTATATGCGTCGAGCGTTATACATTGAGTGACTGTGCATAAAGAAAATAAGTATGATTTTGTTTACAGAATGCAACAATGATGACTATTCGAAAGATGGTGAATATTTCCAAAAACAATTTTTTTCTGAAATTACAAATACTGCTGAAAGAATTAGCCATTTTTAACTGCAGTACTTGGAGTTGTTATTACTTATATTCTTTTTTTGTACACAAAATATTTGTTCAATCCGACGAAACTGTGAATGGTAACCATTTTGAGGTTTTCGTATTCCATTTGTTTTTTCTATGATGAAACATTTTTGATAGCTTCGAAACGTGTCATATGTATTACGTGAAATTGCGCGAGCCTGCACTTGTCATTGTTATATGTGATATTTGGTGCATTCCTTGTTTTTGTATGCATCGTGTCAGTGAGTGACACAAATCAACTTGAAATTATACATATCGAGGAAAAAAGAGAATGTTGATTTCATGATAAAAATTATAATTTATTATTTTGTCAAGATTAGGATTTATCTGAGCTTGCCTCGGGTATTTTACGGCTGTGGCAATTGTCGTTTGTTACAAGAACAATGAGAAGTTAGTCGTTAGTATAAAGACTGCAGAATTCAAAATTTCACTGGAAATACGTCTTTCGTATACGAAGTTCCGGTGCTTTATGAATTTTAAAGCGTTGACAATTCAGAAAATAAAGAGACCATTGCGAAATTCACTTTACAGAGATTTACTTACAGAGATTTATTTACAGATTTAAAGAGCGGAAGGAGGTAATTTTTTATCTGGATATACGGGGAACGTATAAAAATTGCATTATGTCTATGAATAATTAATTATCTACAAAAAATAACAAAATGACAATTGGGTCGAGTAATATATTTACGAATGAAGAAATAAATGAAAAAAGATTCATAAAATCCACAGCTACGGTATTATATACTGATAACGGAGGAAATAATATAAGACGAATTTATGTCCGTGAGAAAGATTACATTATGCATATATATTATTTTCAATATATTTTACAGTCCATCTTTCTATCAGGGGGAAATTACTAGTATAACTGGGACATCCTGTATGGACGAGGAGCTCGTTACGAAAGATTGGTCATTGCGCATGGCTAGTAACAATGATACTTTCATAACAAGATCCTAGGATCGATCGACCCCGATTATTACGTGTCTAACAGACCAAATACCTCACTAATGATGCGATACATAAATGAATTTCCCAAATGATTAAAACACTGCGTGTTGTCAGAAAGAGCAGATTTACAATTTTTTTTTCAGTAGATGATAGTATCGGTAATTATTTACCTTGTCATTTCGTATGCATCACCTAGCGGACACTTAACGAACTAGCTCGTATTAATATATTCAGCAGCATCCGACAATTCATTTAATCTTTGGCCAACGTCAAAACTACTTGTAATATATTTATACGTGCAAATTTCGAAAACTCTGACTACATAACCTAAAAGCTTCACATGCGAAGATCCTGACAGACGCAACTCGTTATACTTGTACATACCTTCAGGCGCGTATACGTTATGCGCCCTCGCAGTACGCCATTGTATGTGCAATTGTTACGGGATTTTTATCTAAGAATAGAATAGACCAAAAAATATAAATAAATATGTAACTTTTACTGGGACATATCCAAGAAACGAAATATGACTAAGATTTGGAATAGAAAAGTCTCTAACCACATATCTTCGCGTAAAAGATTCCTAGGCGAGGGTATTGAATAAAGCCTGTTAATGGGGCATGTACATTTCTTATAATTTTTTTTAGATATAAGACATCTGGGTACAAAGAAAGTAAGTAAATTAGTCTCTTGTGAGTATCAAGAAACAGCTTACTATACTCATTCATTGATCATTATTATGTTACAAAATTAATTGGCAGTTACGAAAGTCAATTTAAGGGTGGAGAAACAGCAATCATTCCATTGAAGGTGATAGCGTTCGTTTTAAAACGGTGATTTGTTTGTATACTTTCTATTAGCACTAGAGTATTACGCCAATATTGCCTTTTGGAGAAAATGGTCTGAAATGTTGATCACGCAAAGAGTTAGTAACGCTTTTTACTATTAGAGAATCTTCAAATAGGTTTCCTCACTCCCGTTCGAGTGTCCTAGATCAGCCAGTTACTCAGCTGCGAATAAATTTTCCAAAGCTACCGAAACGTCACCTGATAAAAATTCATGGCCATTGTTGTCCTCACAGACTGAGCTTCCACTTCGTCTAAGGAATTATGCCAGGATGTAAATGACTTTGTGGACATTCCCAGACATTTAATTGGTCGTAAAATAAAAAGTTATCTCTTTTATCACAGAGAACTCAAAGATACTCTTAAAATAATTTTATCCGAACTCGTTGAATTATATTAATATCTCGTATTAACTGATTTTCAATTTTACTTCGAATTCGAAATTCAAGCTTCAACGCCTGTCTAGTGCAAGGCCAATTTAACTGTCTGCATGCTTGAAAACGCAAGGGAACGCATACGAACAGATATACATATCCAAATGGATATCCTCGTAGAGATATCCATAAACGACCTCGAAGGTCATATAGTATCCATAATATAAGTGTGAAGCACGCGTGCAATAGTCACGTTTGCGAATGCCATTCACATATGAAATACAGAGATTCTTGTGCGTCAAGCACATAGGTTATGAGAATCGCGTAACACGTGCATGCAATTATCGAACGCTGTGCACATGGGACACGGGTTTGTATGCACATGCATCTGCACAGAAGTGAGAATGGAAGCCCAAAGGATGACATCGGATAACGTGTGTTCTGTACCGTATCTAATTGTGGATTACGTGGAATCAAAGATCCCATTAAAATTCACATATAGCTATCTTATGCAATAAGTATAACTGGCATAACCTATAAAGCACAGAAGTGAAAATCGTTTGAATTCTACTAAGTCAGGTGTTTGTTATCTGACGGACGTGACAAAATTTTATTGCAATTGTTGCATCGGATGCATTAGTGAATCTTAATACTAGTCTAGAGAATTTCAGATAATATTTCATTCTAGACAATTTACTGAGAGTCGCTAAATCGATACGATACTCTGCACGGTGGATAGTCAATCTTTTAACTCTCTGGCTGCTATCCAATAGATTTGGAACACTTTTTAGGGTGGGAAAAAAAGGAATGTAGAAATCTGTCGAATGGCTAGAAGTAAACTTTTATTTTTAACGAGGAAACGTGTCCTAGGCGTAAAATCCATTAAGGGAAAACGATATGGAATTCTCATGCGGTGATAATTCTTATTGAACGAATTGACAAATTAACCACTCAGTGAATACTGTCTTAGTTCGATTTATCCAGGAACAATTTCTGGTTAGAGTTTTACTTTTTATTTTTATGATCACGAATTATTTTGAATATACGTATATGATGACAGGAATATGATGATACGATGTTTTGACAGAAACTATTTTCTCACGATAGCACAGTTGCAACGGGGGTATTGAATTTTTTTTTCATGCAAACTAACTGCGTTGATAATGAGTCGCTTGGTGGATGCGTGCGGCGTAATTTTGACCTACAAAAAAGTTGTCCTTGCACCTCGGTACCACTATCGATTGTCCCATTTCACCGCAAAACCTGGGGCGCAAGCCTTAAATAAAACTATCCCAGAGGTGAACCGTAGATACTTGTACTTGTCTTCAGGGGCTCCTAGAAGAGTGGAACGATAGAAGCAATCGCATCTATCGGTCTGTCAAGAAACAGCACAGATAACAAAGAGTTATCTTAGAAATACCGTAAACAGGGTAGACATTAAGTTTTAAATAAACACAGCTCTTTTCGTATTTACGTTAAAGTTTCGAATGTACCAAATATTAATATCTTGTTTATTTTCGACAAGAAGTTTCTTTGATATCAAATATGCATACCTGTATATATCTAGCACCAAAATGCAGCAAGGTGAGTCTCGTTGAAAATAGCTGACATGGGGGTGACCTGTTTTACGCTCTTATTGCCCATTAAACACTCAAGCTGTGAGTCTTTTCGGAAAAAACTTATTAAACGAGTATTTTCAAAGAAGTCTGGTTATACATTCCTATACGTAAAAGTTAGCTTGGTAGATGCGAGGAGTTCGTTGCCAAGCAAGATAAAACTAGCTTTGCGTGAATCTCTGGAGGAATAAAGTATTCCAAGTTTTGTATGGAAAAGTTATGAGAATCACGAACGCGAGGAACGTATTTTAGTTTTCGAATATTTTTCTAAATCCGAATTACCTATATTCGTTTGAGTTAAGAACTTTGATTCGGTTTAAGCAATGGCGGCCGTTGCAACTTCTTTGTATGATTATTAATGTTCACTGGAAATTAGGACAGTTATACAGTTCGTAAAGAGTTTCCTTCTGTATGCCTGCATATTATATTTATTCATATGCTATTGGTGTATATAATAATTAAATGCGGATATTATTCGGAGTATCGATTCATTGAACTTTGACGAGTTCTTCGACTCGATTCAGAAGTTCCTATGCTACTGGTTCGATCGAAAGTTATCAGAGGTGTTCAAGAACTATGGGAAACAGGTATGCGACGCATATTCATATGAGTTTATGGGATGGACTGAGAGAATAGCCTGAACCTTTCGGGACTTCGATGATTAAAATCATTTTCATCGTAGACTCCACCTGTGCAGCACACTAATGGATCATTAATGTATTCAAGTATGTGGAAACTGGGTACTCGGGGTGAGGGTGGGTTAAGAGCTGTTGTTAAACTATACAGCAATAGCCGTGTGTAATAAGCGAATATCAATTACACGTAATTATATACGGGATTAATAGATACTGGATAATGATTAATTAAATTTTCTGTAAAAATTGCTGCATTATATTTTAGGATCTGGCACTCTGATTAACGTTATCACGAAGTTTGATATGTTGACATCAGTATATCTATGTATATGGAGTAGGTATGTATCGGGCTTCATATTGCGTTATAACCTTGACACGTGACCATATATAAAAATTGACAGCAATAAAGGAAAATGAAACGAGAATTCACTTTTTTTTCTTTGATGAAACGAATAAAGTGTATCTAAAATTGTCTTCTGATGTCCACTTTCTGTGATATATCGGGTAAAGGTAACATTTCTACTTGCACGAACGTGCATGTGATACTTTTTTTGTAAGGTTTTGGCATACCAATCTACGATCTTGTTGCTATACAAATGTTGTTGTTGCGTGCTGACACGTAGGGAAATATTCCCATATCTGTTTTCAGGACGAACGATACTTGGCACACGCAGCATAGTTTATTCAAGAGGAAGGTTGTTTGCTTTTTCATGTATTTTTGAAAATTTCACAACGGATTGCTCGGCTAATTTAAAAACAATCACGAGGAAACTATTGCGCCATTTGTAGTTTCATCAAGCACGAAAGTACGAGGTGCATTAGAGTTTCTATCTAGTCTATAGGCCGTGCATCTGCATACGTGGCGAGTGGAAGTAAAGTAAACAGGATTTGAATAGGTACAGAACTGTTGGCAGGTATCCAATACTCGTATATCCTCTTTACTAGTTTTTTTCCTGCCGAATTTCCACCGGGAACGAACACAGACATTCTGTTGAATTCAATGCTCTTTGGAATTTTGTAACGTCAACTTACATTAGTTGCACTTGGTCACTTAAATTTCAACCTCCACTTTCTAAAGCTCCGTTTATATGATGCTTTCTTTTTCTTGTATAACTTACAGGTAACTTGTTAATTCTAAGAGAGCTGCCAACCCTACTATATTACTATACATAATCATATATCTGCGTTATTATATTAAGTCATGTTTATATGACTTTGCCATGTTGGAAATAACAAACCCAGGACGATCTGTTGGTCCAGATATCAGATAGATTGTACAACTTCAGAAAAACTAGATATGTTTCAAGAAATGATGTCATCCCATATCGTAAACATAAAACTGTTCCTCAACCTTTAACGAATGAAATGGAATATCTTTTTTTTCGTTATCAGCTTGATCCCACGTGTTTAACAAAAGGTATGCAGACTCTTGAGTCTTATACACGGTTTTCAATTGACCTTGAATCAGTTACATCTTGTCCCTCAAACACTCCTATCCCAAGAAGTCAATTCACCTTCGATTTTTTACAGCTGCCACGAAGTCAGCCTTCCTTATTCTCTGATTTCACGTTTCACTTATCCACGTAAGTTGTAGGATTATAGTAAGAAAAGTTTGGCTGTAAAATAAGTGAGGATATGACGAAGGTCAAAAACTCAATGTATAGATAAGGTCATTGAGTTTGCCTTACTTGAGAAACTTCCGGTCAAAATAGAAGGGTCTAATGTGCGACCAAGGTACGTCCCTTGCACTGCTATTGGCTTCTCTCTCTTAAGGGTCACGGATATAAGAGCAGGTAGTTGAAGTACGTACTCGTTATCCCCTCGCGGACAACCCTTGAAAAAAAAAAGTCTTGGATCCTTAACGCAGTGCCGAATGAGTGCTTGAGCGTTGAACACTCAGCAGTTTCACTGAACATCTATACGTTTCTTGGTGTAGCGTATGCTCAGCTCTTTTCTACTTCTCTTTGTCTCTTTTTGTTCACTCGCCGTTACGCTCCACTCCCAGGGAAAATTTCAACGTCTTCTCTGTACAACGGGGTGACTCTCCATTGTCATGATTGTCCGTGACGGGCGCGGATTGAAATCTTGTATGTGCATTAAGAAATTGGTCGATGCGAATTATATGCTTTGGAAGACATTTTCGGGACGAGTCAATAACCCGTTGATATCTTATAGGTTATCGGGCCTCTGTTTGCGACACGTTTATAATGAATTAAGAAGTCTCTGTTACATTAATATTATTCCCATCTTTTGGTTACCTTTCTCCGACCTCTCGAAGCTTTCTATGGCTATGAATACCACTGGGTTAATTCATATAGGAAGCTATGGGAATGGGAATTATTGTGTTTTGTTAGGGATTATTCAACTAAGGAAAATTGACTTGTTTTTACTTTTCATTACCTTGCGATAATGGATGTATTCTAAAACTCACTGCGGGTATGGTTCTATCTCACTCAATTACATGCAGCTAAACAGAGACACGATGGTACTCGTAGTACTGGCAGTGAGTTTTAGAGTATTTAAAGTTAGTATGAATATAATCATTAACTTATCCTGATGTATAGCCGTTCGTTAAATATTAGTTTCAGAGCAGATATTAAGAGATATTTAGGGTACAATAGACTCGGCCGTCAAGCCGCCGTCTTCCGTTGCTTATATCTACATGTGTATGTATATACGTACATATTACGAGTTGCTTTGGGTAAAGAGGCTTGGTCAGCTGTTTCCCTGTATCGCCGGTTGCCTGTACTTGGCGCCAGCCTCGACCGAATGTCTTGATACATACAATGTAATGTGGAATAATTAAATTGTATGTCAGGTACACTCACTGACAGTTTTTGTTTTGTTTATGTAAGTTGCAATTTGGAAATTTCTACTTGAGATCGGATATGTGACTTTTTTTTAGCTGAATTTTATATCTTGAACTTTACCGTGTGTTTCAGATTTCATATTGATTTTACAATGCTGCAGAATCACATGTGCGAAGAACGAATATCAATCGTAATTAAATCGTCTGATATTACTAAGAACGGAACAAGTCATCCAAATAAGTGTAAAAGAAAATATTAGTGTTCTACCAAGTCAAGTGAAGGGATGCCAGATGTCTTTTTTTTTAAAAGCATTAAAAAAATTCTTTACACTGTTTCATATTAATTGATAGAGTTCCGAAATGCGAGATAACACGCAGTGTTAACAACGCGTAATGCACTTCACGTTTAATTCAGTGATAATCGATAGTGGAAGAAACGATAACGAGAAATTTTCAAAGTTGATAACCGTCTCCAAGGAGGAGACGTGGCTACGTCATCGTGGCAGGTTATTGTAAAACCGGCGGAACGCCAACGCACGATTTCAAGACGAATGGTAGCTGGACCATTAAATATGGATTTTCCAAATGCAAGCGGCAACAATACTTTAGTTCTCTGCGATCCTCGTTACCAACATTTCATCGCACCTGATGGAGGTAAGATATACAGGATTGATTCACGAAAAATTACGGATTCAGTAGCCCTATTCTCTAATTCGTAGCGAGAGTCGTCGATATCGATGGATAACGATTGACTGCATTTTATTCAATAGCAACATCTTCCTTCTTATGGGCCTAACTGGCGATTGGGTAAAATTCAGTTATCGATATGTAACGACACCAACAACTGTCGCTACGAGTTAGAGAATTGATACCCAGGTGTGATTTAGCTCGAGAAATGATTAAGCTCATTGGCCAATAACATTTCTTACAGTTTTGACTCTTTTTTTGACTTGGTCCAACTCGAATGTTATTATCATTGGTCAATGATCTTAATCACTGACCAATCACAATTATCATCACTCAAGTTAAGCCACATCCAAATCCGTAACTTCTCGTGAGTCACCCTGTATAAGTATATAAATCCTTGGAGTTGCATTAGAGTCTATAATTCGCAAATCCTTGCCAAATAGCAAATCGCTGAAACTCTGTGTACAATTTTCAAACACAGGAAGTACATGGAGTTCGTCAAGTTACATGAGATTGCATTTGCATATGATGGCGTAATAATTTTTTATGAACGATTTCGCAAGCAATGTTGAGTATCTTGAACGATGAATTCAATGTGATCCTTACACATAAAAAGATTCGTCAAAAGACTATTCTAGGAATAGACGAGAGTTGAAGTCGTCATCGATTTATCCTTTCGAGTCCTTTTCAATTTTACTTCTTTCGACTTTCTTGTCCGGTCCCTGCCTTTCGTATCCCGCGCATTAGATAATACCTTAACACTGAGGAGGGGAACTATGGTCTGTAGAAATGGATGATTCGTTGATTTGTTTTTCTTTATTTGTTCCTCTCTGGTTTTCAGAACTTTGGTGCAGTTGGGCATGGGATTCTATTCTCTGTTGGCCGCCTACAAAAGCATCAACCACGGCCAGGCAAAGATGTCCTTTGGAAAACGGAGTCGACACTACAAGTGAGTTAAGGCGAGACTAGATTTGAGTGGTTCATTCAAAGGGCAACAGAAAAGTGTTTTGCAGCAGAAAACCTTGCGACAGACGCTCTAAAAGAATTTAACTTATCTTTTTTACATTTTGAATGTATTCACAGTGCGGGCGAGATGAATGAATGAGGTCATGTTTAATCATGAAATTCAAAATATGTTAGTGCGTGAAAGAAATTTTTGTCGCAACAATGCTAGGTACTATTTTTTAAGTACGTTTTATAATATTAAAAGGTTTTCATCACAACATGCAACGTGCCTGTACTCTCGTTTGATCTTAATGTCAAAGGTCAAAATTTATTAATCTCGGATCGATGTAGAACCATGAAAATGCCATGTTAAATTGTTGTCAAGACGAACTGACGATTCATAGAAATTATTCCCTTTGTGATTATCAGAGAGATCCATCACTCTCAGAATGATGTCCATTCCTATTACACGATTTCTTTGATCTCTATAAAAGAGCTAGAGTATTACGTCGGATTGTGCCATTCGTGAGAATTTACGATTTTTTTTTTTTTCAGTAGAATAATCTATATAAGATCAATAACTATTGTCCAAAATATTGGTCCATCAATCGATAAACTAGTATGAATTTTATGATTTGACGTTTGATTCGCATCGATGATTGCGGACTCGTATACGTATTCCACGCATTATATGACGTTCGTTAAAATTCATGAAAATCACACTTGCCCGTCTCTGTCGCTCACTTTTTATTAGTAGCTCGGTGCTCCCCTCGTCAATTTGTGTACGATATATCACCTGAAACATATTCCAGAAGTTAAAAAAGAAAAATAGAAATTTTACGACATACAACACGTGCCATTTGACTGTTCGCAAAAATTTGCATGCATTTTGCAGTTCACGGATATTACTGAAAATTCCCGCACAATGTCTCAACTGACATCAGACTCCGAACAGATGCCAGTGTGTTCACGCTCGACTTGGTGAATTTGAAATTCGACCTAAATGCAAATATGGCCGATAGTTGTATCTTCTCTTTCGTATAGAGATAAGTAACAGATGCCGCGTAAATTACACGTGGATAATACCAAAGGAAAAAAATGTAAGTAATTGTTGAACAAGGAATAAAACCAAAAGACCCTAGATGCTTATTTTTGTTGGATGGATGCTCCAGAGAATACCGGATGCTTCTTAGAAGGTTTGAACTTCCGGTATCTGTCTATTCAAAGTTCCTGGAATGAAGCACAAGTTTCCTTATAACACTACCGTCAATGTATATTCGAAACGATTTTGCACGAAATTTACCACATTATTGCCTTGCGATACTCCTAGGTATTTTCGTCGAAGAAGGTCGTCGCGCTGTCTACTATATGCGATATAAATCGCAATACAGGTCAAAGGTTACGGTTGGGATCTTCCCCTTTAAATTTCCCGTTACCAAAACTTATCCCGAATGCTTTACCTTGATAACCTATCTTGAATTATGATCGACTTATTTACAATAGTCAATAAATGATGTGCTCGTATTTTGTTAACACCAAGTGTAGTAACGATGAAAATCCGCCTGTAAGAATACAAAATGGTTCACTTGACTCGATTTAATAATTGAATAACATCTATGATATTCGAGCATTAAATGTTGTATATATGAAATCTTTATGAGTCCCTAATATTTTCCTCGGCATTTTTTTCCAGTCGTTTGTGGTTAACTTTAACGGGTACTTTTCAATGACTATCAAATGGACGTCATATGTAGTACGATGGCTGCACTCGTTGACCCGCAAGAGTCCTGTAATACAAACAAAGAACTCGGTTCCTCAGAGAGAACATCCGAGAGTGGAGAACCACGCTAACGCAAAAATAAATAACTGCGGAATAATTTACCTTTTACTTGTTTGTATGTGCAGAGTTCGTGGAAAAACGGTGCGACGATAACGGACGTTGGGAGGATCGCGGAGGTCCGACGGGAGAAAGAAATTCGCCTAATGGATGGACAAACTATACACCTTGTTTCACACGGGAAATGCTTCTGCTCATTCGGAAACTTCACGCCGGAAATGAGGACGCCTCCAAGGTAGGACGAATAACGTGATAATAAATTATTTTCAAAATTACCCGTACCATGTTAATAGCGTGTATCTCGTAAATTTCATTGTGTAAATTAAACTCCTGAAAAAAGGAAGATAAGTCTTAACAATATAAAAGTAATTTACCTACACTTCGCTCCTTAATTTCCGGTTTGCATTCGATGAAATATTCATTGCGCTCAAGGCGCGTGAAACGCATAGCATCTGATGCAGCTGACACGTGCCTTTCAGTGTTGTGTTTACCTCGTCGATTAAACGTAAACAAATAACGTTGACGCATAAATTATGTTTTGCTATCATTCGATAATCCTTTCTGAAAGCTTACTCATTGAAACGTATAACCGAATTATTACTAACAGATTTATTTAGCTCGGAAGTAAGTCTTTCGATTTTGAGATTTGAGCTTTGAGTTACGAGCCTTTTTTTGTCCAATTGTCGCTCATTTAATTCCCGCCACGATACGGGACTCGTGTTATCTTGAAATCTGCCCGAGTATCCTCTCATAACCACTTTCAGGTGAAACTGGATATAGCGAAGAGGACACGAACTTTGGAATTCGTCGGTTTGAGTATTTCCTTGGCTGCTCTTCTCATTTCCCTGGCAATTTTTTGCCGATTCAGGTAAGCCATTTTACAGCGTTAAATACCCCTTCACCACATTACTATTCCTCGTGGTTAAGAATAACCTCCGATCAATCCCACTGAATTTCTCACCTTTGTCCTATTTTTCTTTTTATTGACACTTTCGTACGTAATGTATTCACTCTAGGCGTAATTCCTCGAAATTCATTTTTATCCATTTTCCAAATTTTATTGATCTATTCACACATTTATGTATTCACTTACTTATGGCGCGGCTACCTATGACCAGCTTGAAATTTCAGGAGCTTGCGAAACACGAGGACGCGAATTCACAAGAATCTTTTCGTCGCTATGGTCATTCAGGTTCTAATAAGATTGACACTTTACATAGACCAGGCACTCCTTAGAACTGGGACATATGGCTTTCAGCATGGAATAGAAAACACGGTAAGCAACGTACCATAAGGTACTGAGAATAAAAATCGTACAGCCACGTCCTATTCAAATAGATTCTATTTACTTCATATATTTTCATGTAACTCGATTAAAACGATACCTAGTACTTGTTTACGATGTTAAAAAGAACGTATATTTTCAGCCTGTACTCTGTGAGGCAAGTTACGTTTTGTTAGAATACGCCAGAACGGCCATGTTTATGTGGATGTTCATAGAAGGTCTTTTTCTGCACAATATGGTAACAGGTAAGTCCTTTCTGAAGGACTTGTACAATGGGATATAACTAATAAAAATTTGTCTTTTCTATACAGTTACGGTATTTCAAGAGACGTCCTATTACCGTATGTACCGATTGGTCGGCTGGGGATATCCCGTAGTAATGACATTGACCTGGGCCATTGTTACGGCATTGTACTATCATCCATCAAAGTAAGTAGTTACTTGGTGATTTATCGATCTTTATCACTCATTGCTGTACCTGGATTGATTGTCTTCTTCAGATGTTGGTGGGGCTACAATCTAACGTTCTATTTCTGGATCCTTGAAGGACCTAGAATGGCCGTAATTTTCGTAAGAGTCTGTCCTTTTTTTTTAATTAGAACTTAAGTACTATTTCTTATGGCTTTTCCTACGTATGTTTCAAAAGCTCAACTTCCTGTTCCTGCTGAATATCATACGAGTCCTGGTGGTGAAGCTGCGGCAGAGTCATACCAGTGAAATTGAACAAGCGCGGTGAGTCTAATTTATTATTCTATACATAACTGTACGTTATGCACTTTGTAAAACAATATACAAGGGTATATCATTTTTGAATAATTGCTTGTTCAACGAGTCAAAATTCATTTCCAACTGACTGCCCAAGAGCTCATCTTTCCAGCAACGATACGTAGCATTGCATCTCTAAATCGTTATGGTTTAGAATGGTATTTAATCTCAGCAGTGACTAAAGCAGATTCTCAACTTAATTAGAAGCAGCAGTCTTTCATTCGTTCTCTCGTGCTTTTATCTTTTATTTTTATCTGTTTCCTTGGACTCACCGTGTCCGACTAATTATTTCTAATCTGGAAAGATCTTTTGCGCTAATCAAATTAGGTTTTTCTTTTTTTTTTTTGGTAAGCGAGATAAGAATTTTTCGGTTAACGCAATCTCGCAGAATTTCTTATGAAACCTATTGTCTTGAAATTGAGTTTTAGTTGTTATATCTTAATGTACATAAGTTCAAAGAATGTGATATAATGAATAATATAAACCGTATTAGTCTAGTAATACTTTGTAATTCCATATTAGTCCCCTAAACACATATTGCCATTCGCTATAGCAAAAAAAGGTTACCACTTACGTCCCTTGCGATCCTTTTGCATCCTTCCAATTTTGGGCTTTACTGTGGCAGCGAGTTTGCAATTGGAATACCTGCTATTACGCAACGTTGTCAACTTTACTTGTCGGGTGTTATATAGTTTAAAGCGGATGTCTTCTTTAAATTTCAACTTAAAAAAGTTCCAGAAATTCTTCGGATATTTTAGTGGGCTAAGCAATCATTAATAATGCTTGCACGTGTATACTCAGCGCGAGTGCTTTTGTGATTCTGCTGCAATTTTGAATTCGATTTGACGTTATGGCAATTCTTTTTTTTTTCAAATGCCGAAATAAACTCAATAAACTCACCATGCGTTTTGTATTAATGTGAAGAGTAAACAGTACGACATTGACATCCAGATTAATAGAGTTAACAAGATTCTTAGAGCTTTGAAGTCTTAAAAATTAATTTTCTTGCTAAGAAAGTTAAACGAAAATAGTGTATTAACCAATAGAGAACGTAAATTGTAACACAGTGCTCACTCTTTTACGAATTCTGGTTGTCGTGTTCTCAGGAAAGCCGTTAGAGCAGCCGTTGTACTTCTACCACTTTTGGGTATTACTAATTTGATCTCGATGACGGAAGCTCCATTGGAGAAGGCCGCCTGGGAGTTCGCTTTGTGGTCCTACACAACGCACTTTTTAACGTCCTTTCAGGGTCTATTCATAGCGACTCTCTATTGTTTTCTGAATGGCGAGGTAAGTCACAGTCGTTCATTGATATTTTGATGCCCATTTCAGAAAGACATAAAGGCATTGTAAAATTTAAAAAAAGGATCCCGTACCAAATTAAATTTTATTTTTTTTTAATAACAAAGGATATGTAGTAATATAGCATACGGGAAGTACAGGGTATTAAATGAAATCAGTTGCAGGGTGAACACGATGTAGCAAAAAATGTGAGAGAAAAGTCTGTAAAGCACAGGGACAAGATTATTCTGAAAAACTCTTTTGACTTCGTTTGCTGACGAAGTGGCTCGATGAGACTTGCTAACAGGTTTTCTGTAAACTTTGCTTTCTGGCGAACAGGTCAGACTGGCTCTGGACAAAACCATCTCGGTCTATCTGTCATTGCGTGGTACAGAAGTGCAGAATAGAAGACAGTCGACCTTCAGTGGATGCCAACCGCACCGAATAACCTCGGGTGAGTTATCGCATTCAAGTAATTAACCAGGACGGTTTACACAAAATTGGAAATTCATAACTCACTGTAGTCCGTTAACTCAATTTCGTCATGGAGGAGTTTGCAGTTTTTCAGTTTAGTTTTCCTGGTACTACCAATCAGTATTGCATATTTCAATATTTTATATATATAATGGCAACACTATTCACTGCAACTGGTCATCGATTCATCATGAAAATAATAACGTTCCTCTATTACCGGTGCCGACTAGTCATCAAAATCGAGGAAGAAGAGTTGAGATCGAATGGTTGGATTAGAGTTTGCTGCCGTGGCGGCAACACTCCGCCCTCGGATCGACCTGCCGAGTGAGTAAGATCTGGGAAAATCGTTTGCCGACCACATCGATCCGCGTTTAGATCATTCCTGTGGTCGATCTTCATTACAGATCGTACGTACATACTGATCCGTGTCATGTTTTCCTCCATGTTCATTGGCGTATTCATCGAAGGACATATCGGGATTGATTTTCTGTGAGAGAAAGCATTTTTTTTTCAAGCATGTCCCGCATAATTTGCATGTTGATTGATTAAAATACGATTTTGTATCTGAGTGCTGATTTTACCGTTATGCCTGAGAATGGTGGGAATTCATGATTTTTCAAATAACTTTCTTTCAGAACAACTGTCTGACCGGGGTGGTTTCAGCGACAACGCGCTATCAGAGAAGATACTTCGCGATAAGACATTTCACGTGGAGGTGACACTCGAAAGTCCTGGTAAATATTACTAATTGACTCACGACGAAATGCCAAAAGTTTCCGGAAGGATTGGCTGATTCAAGCAACAAAGTCATCGAGCTGCGCGAAAGGACTCTTGATCTCTCGAACTTGACCCAGATCCAGTGACCCAACGAAAATGTTTTCTCTCGTATGCCAGACTCTGTAGGAGATGTAAGGGATGAGTAAAATACTAGAAAAGAACATTATGTCTGCTAGTAGAACGAAAGACCAAAGGAGAATATGACAAGTCAATATTTTAACAAGAAATCAAATTCCTTGGTATATTCAAAGGTACTTGCTAACCTTTATTTTTTTTTCTTAACCTGAACCCAGTTTTCACGTTCACCCATTCTTTCTGTATTTTATATGGACAATTGAAAGTACGCGTCTTTTCAACTTTCTTAACGTGCCGACCTTTTTTATATGAACTACTACCATTTTTTACGGGCATTTACTCTTCGTCGGTCTTTCATTCTCAAATGGGGCAATCAGCGGGAATGACAATTGGCAGCAGAAGCAAAGTGACAATGAAAGGAGTTCACGAAGGTTCGAGGTTAAGGATTCTATTTTTAAAAAAAGTACGGATAAATCCTTTAACCTTGACCATCGACATTGTATTGAAATTGCCGTAATTGTCCTACGCTTCCAGGAAAAAATCAAGCAATCGCTGGCGATTAGACGAAGCCGAAAGCCAAAAATAGATGTATGCAAAATCGGAGCGTCGATCTTTGTGATCAAAGGCACATCGACTTCTGTAAAAGAACAAAGAAAGAAAAGAAATATGTACAGTGTTACTCACAACAAATGCACCACCTGAAGTTAGTCTATCAGTTTGATTTCTATGGTACAACCACCTTCAGGTGATGCGACTGTCGTGAATAATTCTATATACGTATATGTATATTACGCATTAACTATTTGACGTGTGTCACTAACGGTCTCAGGAATAGGTAGATAGTCGCGCATATCTATATACATATATATAAGTATTTTAATCTTTTTGAATACTAAAAGCGAGTGAGAAAAATGATCATGGATCTCAGTCATCTTGTAAGTTCAGATTTCGTTGTTATTCTGAAAAATTTATTTTTTAATATGCCTGCCTGAATGCTAGTGCGACGTTAGAGCATAAAATTTATATAGCATTAACTTGATACGCATTTCCTCGTGACTCACTGGCAATTGAATTCTTATTAATGAGCGAAATACGAAGCCATGGGTGATATTTCATTAATTAAGATTTACAAGTGGCAATTTGCGAGGATTTATAAATGTGCATGGTGACGCGTACTGTTCGAATAAGATTTGTGTGTTTGTACGTGTACGTGTACGCGCGTAAAGTTTGCAAGAAAAGAGCGTTCAGTGAAGTATCGTTCCTCGAAATCCGTGTGTGAAAACAATTAACAAAGTCATGTTTTTATGAGTGTCATCGGAGCAGATTGAGAATACAACGAATAATAGAATTTGTATGTGTTCCAAAGCGTATAATGACGTTCGCCATCTTCATACTAAATTTATAGTGTCACATAGAGAGGATATTGTGCATGGATACGTTACAAAGAATATTCTCGAAATGGGAAAATGTATTTATTAAAGCAAAGTGTATGTGGGATTGTATCAATTACTTGATAAGTAAATTCTCCAATTACGGAGAATGATCTCTGTTTGATACGCGATTAAAGAAATTGGGATTGATCGATTTCAATCCATACTACGGAACCTCGTCGATTATTATCAAAGTTTTCTAGTCAAGCGAGAAAAATAAAAAATAATCTTTTCGTCTTGTGAGAATCTAGTTGTGTACTATATTCGATGATAATTAGATAACTTATTCAGTACAATGAAAAAGAATGAGAGTGAGAATGTGAGTGAGAATATTCTTAATTTTGTAGATGTTAATTTTTTTTGAAATTGTCAATAATAAATTATGTATACATGGATACGAGTATGGCAAGTCACTCGGTGGAACGATCAAGGTTATTTTCGAATTTCATACAAATGTTAAACGCCGTGTTCAATCTTTTTGCAAAAACATGATTTATTGGCATTTCAAACATATCGTAGAAAAAACAGGTCGTGCGTACATTTTTATCCGGAAAAAAGGAACGTCTTTCGTACTCTTATTATCGTTATTAAAATTAACATTTAACGAAGCATGTATTATTCTTTCCTCAAGATTCTCAGTACCTGATTCTGAGTTTTGTATTATTCCTCTCGAGGGTGGACTACAGTATCAAGGAACAATAATTATCTTTCACAGGAGGACGGATATTATACATACATGTACGCTATATATATTTATGTACTTAGTTCCATTGTATATCTTAAACGGAAAAGTTTCACACTGCTGTTTTTTTTTTCAAAAGAATCACGACATTCAAGACTTATACATATCATTCACAATTTGTAATCGATATGCTCACATATTAAAGAGTAGAGTCGGGAACAAATGTGGCAAAAAATATGCCTTATTTCACCTCGCGATTCATTCGAATAAATATAAATTATACGTGGTAGACGCTATCACAGATTCTTCCTAGAGAAGTTTAGAAAAACACGTCTGATAGATAACATCGATTCTTAATCAGACGATGCGATTTACCTATTGGTGACTTGATTTAAAAAAAAAAACAAAATTATCTTTTGCATCAATGAACAATTTTACCTGCCGGATATTCTCTGCAAAGAAAATTAATTATCTACAATAATCCTTTCGTATTGTCAATATTAAATACTTTCTTGTTTACTCATTGTTTCTCATTGTCAGTCATATCATTGTCTTAAACGTAAGAATTAGTACCAGCATTGTGACATCGGTTTACAAATTATATTGCTTTTTAATTACTTACATCATACATGTCCGATAGAGTTCTATTTGCGTTATCGTATACGTAGGAAATGCTAACTAAATGTCTAATTACATCATGCCGAATGGAGATGAAAAACAACTACAATGGGTGAGTACGAAGTGTCAGTTAAGATCCATGTTCACTGAATACCTTATTTTAAGTTTTACTCATAAGTGTAAGCCTACACTTAAATCATTAACACTTGACGTATAAAGATTCTTAGCCGTCATGTATAAGTCACTATAAAATACCTAACTAAGCAGTATACCCTGTTCTAATATTGATTTCTTTTTACCACTAATACAATCAGTTCCTATTTGCCATAAATAATTATGAAGATATGCCACGATTGTAATATCCTTATCACAGCATCGTGGGTCCATTGAATGTAGAGTCTTTTGAAATCTCATATATCATACTACACCTGGTCCCAGACTAAAACCTAACCAGGCAAGTTCTTGGCATCTTTGTATTGATTACTTATCACTCCAATATACTTATGAGCACAATTTTCCAAGAGAAAGAAAATAAAATCAGATACAAAATCCTGACAATTCTCGAATTTATTAAAACTCGTCGTGGAAGCTTCTTTCAGTATCTACCATCTTGCTACCCAAAAATAAATCCATCTTACTCAGTATCTCTGGTAAACTAAGCTTCCCATCTTGATTCGTATCTGACAGTACAATCAAATGTTGTGCATCCTGAATGGCATGTCTTGGATTTCTTGGATCAATATACATCTATAAAGAAGTTTATATTAAGTATATATTTCCAGCACGTATTCACGTATTGTCAAGCTTACCAAAAGTTCCGTGCGATCAGCTTTGCCATCTTTATTTTTATCAATAAGATGACGAAATTCCTTACGACGATCTTCACTTCCTGGCACTGGCTCGTTTTGATCTTCACCTAAATCCAAGCCTATACCATCCGATGGTAAACTTGAAAATTCATTTTCTGTCAATTGCTCGTCACTGTCCTGATCTGCAAAGGATAAGATAATCTCATCAAGTTCATAGAATGTTCATCACTCTCTCAAATAGAATATCCTAGTCATACCAAACTTCTCTAAGAGATCCTCCACCATTTGCAAAAGCGCCCTATGACTGCTTTCCGGATGCGTGAACGCCAGGAATTCATCCAATGCCAGTCTTTCAGGATCGTTAGTGGCGGCCTCGGCCCACCGTGCTCTGTCTCTCATAATAGTCTCCTTCAAGGACCTGGACATTTCCCCATGTCTTTTGTCATGAGAATTAATATAATTATCGGAAAACCCATGAGATCTCAGGAAGTGGGCGTGATACTCTTCCCAGGAAACTTCACCTGATGACAAGCATTTTATTCGGTACAATGGCGCATCTTAAACACTGGACGAATTTACGAATGCGAAAGTTTAGAATTAAGGGAGAGTTTATAACGTGAATATTTCTCTTATCGTTACCTACCGTTTCTAGGATTATTGTCTATAGCAGTGAACAGGCCTATGTTCTCTCTCATCGCGCGATTAATATGCTCTGTAATTTTCGCGTGTATCCATTTAGCTAATTCCTGAATGTCCAACAATTGATTCCCATCTGTGTCAGCTCTCTCGAATGTATCCTCTAGAAGCTTTTGTGGATTCTCTTGATTCTCAACTTGCTCGACTTCTCGTATGCTCTTATCGTCTCTGTGATCTATTCCGGCCTTCTTGTATTTATCATAATCCTTTTCGATCGTTTTCTCTACCGCTGGGGTCTCCACTTCAATTGAGAGACTCTCTATTATTGCTGGATTACCTTGAATCTCTTCCGGTACTGAACTCTTCAGCGGTAAAGTTTTATTATACTTCACAAAGAAAAGTGAGAAATATATGATCAAGGGTATGAAAATTGTCCAACGTAGTAGTCGCAGGTAGGACAGACTCAGCTTCCAAACCATTTTTTGTCTGTTATCACTGCAAAAATTATTTGCATCTCTTAGATAACGCTTACATCTACCAAAAATTCTATAGCTTATGACAGAATGAATCGTGTTAATGGAAACAAGAATTTGGATACTAGCAGCTGTTACTACTGTCAACTATGTAATTACAAGGAATAATTTTTGTTCGATTAACATCATTCAACATTCCACCATTGACAGGGGCATTTCGTTAACGTAATATATTCCTACTTTCTCGACTTTTCTATGCATATAAAATAGATTATACTTACGAAATTAACGTAATATGGTGGATCAGGTAAACAAGTGACTTTCTAATCTATGAAATCGCGACACAGCGATTCCTACGAATTATCAAATTGACAACACTCGTCGTTAACACGTCATATTATCTAGTTAAATTTAACATGATTTAATTACCAAATCATTTCTGATTAATCGTTATTCAATGATTCCTCTTGGTTTCATAATTCGCCAAACTCTCACGACTGTCATTCAATTTTTGTTTAGTATATACATGAATTGACATCACGCATGATCCGATGGGTGTTTAATGTAGCAGAAATTATTTTCTCAATTCTTAAAACACCAATGACATTTCCAAGTAATATTTTAACATTTTCAGCGAGAATTTGTCCTCTTGCCTCGTTGCCACTGCTAAAACTATATACGCCGACGGATAGCTAACGCTTACGGTGTATTGATCCACTTTCACTGGCTGCTACTCTCCCCCTACCTTACTCTCTTTCCTACCTCCTCCTGGTCTAGGAGTTATCGCGAGGCTACTATATATCTTAGTGAACACAGTATAGCCATAAATGTAGAATTGCGCATCTATACATATATTGTAACCATCGTATACATATAGTATAGATATGTGAAGCTTTTACGGTGTTTTTAGCATACGGTGTCTTCAACATTTGAAATTACTGGATTAGAGTATACGATCAATTTTGAACACGAGATGAAACTAATAATCATGAGATACGTTGATTCCTATTGTATAATAAAGATTGATACTCTCTGTATCTTTAGAAGCGTAGGTCTTTTTTTTAAATATCAAATAATATAAAATCTAATCCGTTAGGTATATATTTTATATTTATTTTTGCACGCATGTACATTATTTACAATTGATAAGTACTAAGCACTGCTGCTAGATCAGATTAATCGGATTGGGAGCATTCAAAAATGCAGCAGCTAATAAAATATTAAAATTTTAATGACCATTCAGGTGAACCGCGTAGATCGTAGGTTGCCGAAAACGAAGTATTTTGGAGTCATGTGTGGATATTATTGTCGTCGCAAATATTGCATATTCACGAATGTGTCCCAATACCGGCGATCCTCTAGTTCATAAAGTAACATTTGAGAGGCTTTCGCGCGAGGTACTATATGTAAAACGCGATCCTTAAACGAATCTATAAATACTGTAATTTGTACTATAATCTAAAAAAAAAAGATCTATCTAATTGTCGCATTTATGTGTGCTATAAATAATTGAGTAATTGACATATATACTGTAAATTATGGTCCCTGCGTGAGTCTTATGTTATTTAAAGGCTACTCGCGGTTGGCTGAAATACATTCGCACAGCCATAACATATAACATTACTGATGATTCGACGTATATCGTGCTACGACTATTGTCTCTTGAATTTATACATTATCATTTCTCTTGGAAGCGACAATAGTCGATAAGTTTGCGAATAATTCTTTGACGGGCAATTGTCAAACGACGAGAGCTACTGAAATGGTATAGCTTGTGAATATCCTCAAGAGAATTCTTTCATTTCTCGCCTTTAATTTCACCTACCGACAATTTTGTACATTTCAACAATGACAACGATGATAATAGCGATGACAATAATGACGATTTATACCGATTATGAAATCAGATATTATTTTTCACTTTTACTCCCTTCAATTTGTATCTTCTCGTCGTCAAGATCAAGTGCAAGATTCGCGATACCCTGAATGTTCCCAATGCGCGGCTTTTTGTGAACATCAAGTAAAGATCTGATGGGTGGACTAAGAAGATCGTGATCTAATTCGGCAATGTCTTGAGGACCGGTAGCAAAGCTAACAGCGACACCCACCAAGACGGTGGTCAAGCAGCCAATCACACTGTACCACAGGTAGCTCACCTGTGGAAAAATTCAAACCTGTTATTTAGCAATTTCACTTGGAAGTTTCCCTTCGATCTTAACTTCTCAAGTATACTTTTCCACGAGATTGAATATTTTTTTAAAAGACTACAGAAAAGTCTGTAGTACTTACCCTGTATATCGGCAAAATTTCAACGTGAGTCTCATCCACCCTTGGCCTGATTAATGTAGTCTCGTTCACACAGGGACAACCAGCAACGGAAATCGGTTTGCTGTCTAATTGAATATGACCATTTAATGCAGCCACTTGTGCTCCCAGTCCGATCCATAATACCAAGGCTAAAGCAGTAATGGCACCCAACATGGCACCTTTAGCATTTGCCCATGGTATGAACATCCCCAGAGTAAATAATCCTAATGTCACTCCACCAACCATGCCGTTAAATGACAATGCAACCTAACCAAGCCAAAGGTAATAATAGAGTACTGTTTAGAATAAAATTAAGTATGAACGATAATAGAAGAATCTACCTGTAATACACCACCGAGTCTCTCTACGACAAAGACAAGCGCGAAACTCAAGGCCCCGAAGAAGACGCTGATCCATCGTGCGTAAATGGCGCCGCGTCCTGATGGTATTTCAACCTTTAATACACCCTGGAGAATGTCTTCGCAGGTTATTGCCGCTAGGGAATTTAGAGCGCTGGCGACGGTTCTAAAAATCACGAAAAAAATTTTTGTTCTTGCAGGAAATTCCTCTGTCGCGTAGACCGGTGATAGATTTCTCTATGGAAATAGTTTCTATGTACCAACCCAAGAGACGCGGCGAAGATACCAGCTACAAAGAAACCAGGAACGCCTTTGAGCTCGCCCATAAAATTCATAACGTAGAGAGGTAGCAATTGATCCTGTGCCGTAATATATCCTGCAGTTACTGGATCACAATGTCTGTAGACGCTATACAGTACCATACCAGTCAGGAAATTGATTGTATAAATTATAATCAGACCAATGGCCGACACCCAAAGCGCTCTGTAAAATAATATAATTTTAAATGTAATATCTATCTTGATGATGAAAAAATGAAAAATATATATATCATAATGTAAGTGCACTTACGTTCTAACTTGACCAATTTTTTCCACACTCAGATATTTCTGAACAGACGCCTGATTGCTACAGAACATGGTAGCCCAATAGAAAGTACCGCCAATGACGACGCTCCAGAAGCTGTGACGAACCGTAGGATTTGGGTCTGTATTAAAGAATTCCATTCTTCCCGTTTGAAAATTTTGCTCCCAAACCAGAGCACTGCCTCCTGCCCAGGTCATCCCGCAACCCAGGATCAGAAAGAGTGAACCCAGTAGTACAGCCGTCTGGAACGTGTCCGTCATGATGACGGCTTTCATGCCACCTTGAGACGCGTAAAATATGCACACCACGTAGACTAGAGTTACGGCTATGTAAGTATTCAGGCCAGTGACTAAAAATTAAATATAAAAAAGTTCAATTATTAAAAAAAAACATACAAAGAAAATTAAAAATGGAAGTATATAATTCTTGCTTAATTTACCGTGACTTAATGCTAAAGCCGGAGCGTATACAGCGACTGACGTGTATAGAATCATTTGTAGCATATATAGGACACTAGCCAGCAATCTGCAATGCCGATTAAAACGCAAATTTAAATATTCGTAGCTGGATGTTAGTCTCAGCTTCATGTAGACCGGTAAGTAAAATCGGGAGGTGATCGGAACGACTAATATAAATGCCAAGCAAGTCATCCAAAATTGAGTACCCTGAAACGAGAAAAAGACTATTTTAATAAGATAAGTAATAATAAATCATTATAGTCATTACCTGCCCATACATTTCAGCTGGATTTCCAAGAAGTTCAATGGCCGTCACAAAACTGGCAGCTAGTGACATTGCCATAGGGAATGTTCCCATACTGGAGCCGCCCAACAGAAAGTCATCACTCGATTCCTGCTTGCTGGCGAAGAAACCGTAGAACATCCCGATGCCGCAGGATATCAGCAACATAATTGCCAGAACCGTGTAATCGGCCCATGAAAAGAAGTGCAGCAGCGCTGGATAATTTTCCAGACATTTTTCCTCGTCTGTCTGGACTCGTCGTTGTTCTGCCGATGACGCGGAGAGGGCAAGGAAGAAGACGAGCAGCTGCAGCCGCATTGTCGGCGATTCTTTTCACAAAGACTATAACCTCAAATACAGATCGTCCTCATTAGGTAAAATAAAAAAATGTTGATACTTTTTTTCGAAAAACTATTTCTTGCATATGACAAAAATATAGCGACAATGAGATACATCATTCCGGATGACTAATGGACTCGATGGTGCCAATTCAATTGATCCCTATACTTGACACTGTGAGATCTTGCTTATGTATCAGGGTAAGTTATATATGTCTACAATTCTCATAGCTCAAGTCCATCACACTTCGGTAGACGTATATAATTGATCTAAGATTGCGTGATATGGTCGATTACTGCATGGAAAATTGTTCGTTGCAATTTCGCTTCTATTGACAAATTGACAGCTTGATGATTGCCATGTGTTGAGATATTAAGAATTGACGCGGAATGGAATTGCACCCTCGTGTGACGTTATTTCATAGCCGCCATTTGCAATCTCTTAATCATTTCTAGTTTGAAGTGGATACGATCGTCTCAAAGTGGTTTCAAGCGGTGCAAACTTAAAGAGAGAAGATAAAATAGCAAAAATTGATGAAATTAGGTTCTTTGAGAAATTTCTGAAATTCTTTGGAAAAGTTAGTTTTCATCGAAGACTGAACATCTTGTAGGGAAAGCGACTAAATTCACAAGGAAAACACCCGGATAACAATGACGATTTGAATAAAGCAGTTTCGTAATACTTCCCGATTAGCTCTTACCGGAAAGAGATAACG
Source organism: Pachycephus smyrnensis (assembly GCA_030142225.1). Classification (NCBI taxonomy): domain Eukaryota; kingdom Metazoa; phylum Arthropoda; class Insecta; order Hymenoptera; family Cephidae; genus Pachycephus; species Pachycephus smyrnensis. The sequence goes on from JARQST010000391.1 coordinate 378,510, forward strand.
TGATCCATTTAATTATTCCAAATGACAAAGATAAATTGTATAGAAAATACTGGGTTTACGCAATAATATTAATGCTTATACAATTTACGTTATTCTGTAGTTTATTGTGTATGTCACTGTGACAGTTCGAACAGCTGAAACAGCTTCATTAAATGAAGGTAATATCTTTATATTCATAAATTCTATAGAAATCCTTTAGTACACAATTAATAAAATAATATTTATTAATGCAACTGTTGCGCAGAATTGTATGCAAAATATTCTTATTAAGCTAACATAATAGCCCAGCAAACACATAGTAACATGTACATATCGGCAATGTTAAAATATCCTTTTCAGGGATATAATAGTTACGTACTTTAGGTGTTTTATAACTATTATATCCTTGAGTAGGACATTTTAACATTGCTGATATGTAACTGTTACTTCGTGATTGCTGGAAATAAATCATAATATTTCACATCACTTACCGTTCAATAGAAAAGAAGAAAATGAAAAACAATTACTTATACTTTACAATATTATTCTAAAGAATTTCGATTATCGATTAACCGATTCAACGCGATTAATAGAAACGTACGAAACTGCAATTGTATAATTTTACTAGTTTTCCTCGCGTAACGCATATATGCGCTTTATTGATTAGTCTAAATTAATTATTGCCTTAAAAACAGATTGTAAGAACTTTTTTAAAAATTCAAATTTCAACACAAATTTAAGATCTCACGGTTTTCGATTAATCAGCCGAATGTCGGACTAGAGTGATGGATTAAACGGAGAACGGTTTTAGGACTGATCGTTTTAATTGTCACGTGTGCCTTTATATGAAGCATCCCCCTTCCACAATGGCTTTGAAGTATAAGTCGTTGTCAACAATAACATTACTACTACAACACGAAGTGGAATACCGCAAAAATTTGTAGAAATTATCCAATAAGAATTTCCTTGCTAGTAATATAAGGTTATTTATACATTTTCATGAAGCACAGCAGTATAAGATGAGTACTGGAACAAAATAACCTACATTTAAGAAACTTATTGAAATCTCATAAGAGTTTCAGACAGTAAATGTACAATAATTATTACCATGCTAGAATACGTATTGTTTTGTATAATGGATGATTAAATAATGACTGATTAGCCTATCGAGAAGCATAATATAAATTCGTGAAAAAAAATGAAAAATAATTCATGTAAACTTGATAAAGAATCATTGATTGTATCTGAAGATAAGACAATCTCACATCGATCCTGTAACGCGAAAATCCTCGTCGGGCGTATATTTTCAAACAAAAGAAAAATCATCAGATTATTTATCGAATTACGGAAACTCATAGAGTCTGTTCAAAGAAGAATAGTTGGGAATCCACCATTTCCTGTTTCTGTTTAAATTTGTTCCGGAATGCGTCATGAATTTATGTTTCTGTTCATCATCCCCACAAGGTGCGCGTCCGTAATTAGCTCATACTGTAAACATGGAAATCCACGTGACGCGCGATTCTTCTAACTCGAAGCACATGTGAAAAATCAATGTTTCTTTAATTACAAGATTAAACCGGATTTCAATCGAATCGTTAAAAGTCAAGGGACGATTTATTGATTTCGATTAGAATTAAAGGATGATCATATGGAGGTCGCGACTTGTACGATATTATGACGTATGAATGATTAACGTTAGAATAATGTTTGGATAATAGGAAAACGTATTTGCCATTTCTCAGTAATGGGACGGAGTTATGTTGAGCGATCACTGAGAATTTCTTAATGGACTAATTGAAGTTAACGGCAAGTACAAAGCAGGAAAATAACGCGCATCGTCCAGTGAGAAACAAAGGGCCGGCAATTAGAGTCTTAGTCAACATGAACTTAAATTGAAACTGGTTTCAACTGACTGACACTGGTTTAATCTAGATGAGCACGATCCGTTCTAATTGCCTAATATGCAGTAATTGAAGATAATGAATTTTAGGGCTACCTTTTAATCCGTACTATCCTTTCTGTGAAGATTCACGTTTTTTGCAATCATCCCTCGCACGTATCACAATTAGATTTGGAAACTTTTACCTCGGTATTGCTGCCTCCACATGGCAAAACGTTGTTATATCATCCGAACTGTACCAGTGCGACAATCTAATTGGTTAATATTTTCATATATCTTGTTTAGAAGTTTACTGTCATACCAGTCGAATGGCAATACAGTGCGAATGCCTTAAACAATAATATTTTGAATTTTGTCTCTTCTGGAATTTCTCGTTGCTATACCGATATTGCTGAAATTCAACTGCTACGTTCCTTCGGCACGTGGTATCATACAATTGTTGTGCACTTTTGTTTTGAATTTTCAATACTTTGTGATCGATTTTTATATCATGCTACAATTGTCCTTCTTTTCTGATATTGAGGAGAGGATGAATATTGTTGAGCGCTTTCAAGAAACATAGATTTATTAAATAGTACTTGTATGAGTCAACCAAATCCAGTATCAAATTTGGCAACCTTCGAAATCAATATCCACAATTCGGCGGGTTGTGCATACAATTCGGATTTTTAATATGTTTACATATATGGTAACTGTAAGTACGCGGTTTAATTGTTCCTACGATAACTGATAAAACGTTTGTACTAAAATTCATCATTATGGTATAGATCCCAACCTTCCACACTGATCGGCTAAACTTCTTTCTAAATTAAAGCTTGTAAAATGTACAAAAGTTCTTATAGTCTCCTTTAGATATTATATAACATCCACATTATCACATAAACGTGATATCAACGAACTGCAAAGTCCATATATTTTGTAATAATGACAGTATGAAAATGCGTGTGTGGACGTTCATTAATTCCTATAAAAAGAATGCCGGCAAATAGTACCAATTATAAAACAGGAACCGTTTCCTTTGATGAATTTGGAAATGGGCATCTTGTTCAATCCTACATACAAAATAATCAAACCTAACACGTCGCATGACTAATCATATACAACATAAACATCACAAACGTTAGAAACTCATATTGTCATTTTCTTTTTCTCCATCCTGTCGCTTTCCATTATTAAAAGTGTACTTCTTTTGTACTTCGAGATCTATAATTGACAATCTATTGTCCTCGCTTAGGAACTGCTGTCTGCGCCGTATACGATTACCAATTATTGTGAAAAACAAATCCGGATTTAATTCTTGCTTTTCTTCTTTAAGAATGATACGAGCCAAATTACTGACAAGTAATCCAACTACAACAGTCACTAAAAATCCAATGGCACTGTACCACATGTACGATAATCGATACAGATAGAAATAGGAGGAATCATCGGTATTTCTGAAATATTAAAAAAAAAGAGAACATAGTAATTGATTAGCATTAACATCACATGAAAATTCTTTCAGGCAATAACTTACTCCGCTTTTGTAAGTATGACGGCGTGTTGCATTGCACTGAATGTTTGATTCCCACTTATGGTAGCATTACAACCTTCCGTAGTTACTGGTAATCTCGGTGCTGCTGGTCTTGGTTGCCCGAAAGCAATCCATAATGAAAATGCAAGTGCTACCAAGCAACCTGTAACGGTTCCACGTTGCGTTGCTGTTTGACTGACCATACCTAACGTGAACATGCCCAAAAGCGGACCACCAACAACTCCAAAGATAGTTAACGAACCCTAAAATGAAAATGATGTATTAATTGGTATAAAAATTATATCAGATATAATTAAAATGATTTACCTGAAGAATACCGCCCAAATACTGTGCTAAGAAGGCTACGGCGATACAAGCTAGTCCAAAGACGAAAGCTAGTAACTTTCCAAGAAGTATAGATTTTGATACGGGAAATTCATAGCCAACACATTTTTTATATAGTGGCTTTAAATAATCTTCTAATGTCACCGCTGACAGAGAATTGAGTCCAGCTGATATAGTACTGAGCCCAGCACTAAAAATACCTCAGAGAAGAAAAAAAAATGAGAGTAGATGAAGTACAATGTATAAGAAATTTTAGTTTGAAATATGTAAACTTAAATGATAAGTAATTCTATATTACGGATATACAGTATTACCTGCAACGAATAATCCAGGTAGTCCAGGAATATGTGACATCGTATCCATAACGTAAAGTGGCATTAACATATCAGTTGAGCTAATCCTCCCTTGACTAACCGGATCACAATTATAATATTTACTATAAATAGCCAATCCCGAGAAGCAGGTACATATAGATAGGAACGTAAGAATTGGCCAGTTTAGCCACATAGCAATCTGAGCCGATTTTAAATTCCTGAAAGATTAGATATCCCATTATTAGGTGTCCCATTAAGAATTTCATAAGAATAGAACGAGCGTTGTTGCACGTGATAAAAATTAACAAAGCACCGTAGACCTGCCTCACTGTTAACATACGTTGCACCTGAACTTGATTAACACCATAGAGTGATAAAAATGTAAAGATTCCACCAATCATTTGGCCCCACCAAGTGTGTCTTACAGTTGGATCGATAGAAACACTGAAATCCAAAATAATATTGAATAAAAATCAATGTGAACTGTAGCAAGTAAGAAAGGACTGAAACACGAACTCTGTGTAGAAGAATTTAGGATTACCTATCGAATTGAATTCGACCACCCTCGTAGGCAATTCTCCAAATTTCTCCTAAGCCACCAACAGCATTAGCAGCTATACCAATGATGACGAATAAGGCGACGAACATGAGTACACCTTGAAAGACGTCGGTTATCAGTACAGCTTTGATACCACCAACGCTCGAGTAAAAAGCGCAAACGAGGCCGATAATAATGATACTTCCAGTTTTGGAAAGACCTGTAGTGGCTTCCAAAGCCAAGGCCGGTGCATAAAGTACAACGCCTGAGTACAAAAGTAATTGAATCCAATATATGAAACTGGCGGTTAATCTGGCGCCAACTCCAAATCTTTTTTCTAAATACTGAAATCAAATTAAAGTTCATCCATGAGTTACGTATAAAAATTATATAATTAAATAATATCTAAGCACACTGACCTCGTAAGCGCTAGTCGCTTGAAGTTTATAAAATACTGGAAAGAATCCATAGCACACTACAGGAGTTCCTATGAGGTAGGCAAGATTTACTATGACAAATTGAGTGCCATACGTGTAATTCTCGGCTGAAACACCCAGTAGCGTGATCGCCGACATAAACGAAACCATGAGAGCAATGCCTACGGGTACTATACTCATTGACCTATTGGCATTGAAATATTCCTGTAAAAAAATAATTATTGTTCAAAGAACTGAAGCATATAGTCTGTTTATTAAATTTGGATTACGTAGTCACCTCATATGACGCTTTCGCCTGCCTACACTCTTTATTGTTCACTTTGATAAAACTAATACGCACTAATAAAAAAAAAATGTATTTCTAAATACCAGAAGACATTTTTCATATTAACAACCTTTGGCGAGATTACTTTGTGTGTAGCCACTTATCTGAGTTTAAAACTTTGTAATTCTTTTTATTTGTATGTAACTCGAGGATTAGTACAATCTATAGTATACTATACGACATTATACTCCATAGTTCTGTGTTGTTAAAATCATTCTAATCGATTAAAACATACGTTTTCTAATTACCTCATATGTCTTTTGACGACCGCCAGTCAGTCTGTAATATAAGCCGATGCATGAGCTTACGCAAAGCATCAATGCTATCACCAAATAATCGGTCCATCCTAAAGTAGCGGTATCTGCCATTTGAACGATCTAGAAAAGAATGCCAAAAGAAGATAATCCTTGCGTCGAGGCCACAACTTTGGGTGGGTTTCGATATTCGCTCAAAGCGTTGCGAGTATCGTTGCGTCCCTGTTTACTCACATGCAATAGAATGAGACACAACCATGCTCGCAGCAGCGCTTTAAGCGAATATCGGAACGCACCCTTTGTAGCCTGAGCTATACTTTGTGGCGGCGAGGAACCGGGGCTATTAGAATTTTAAAGATTAAAAGCATGCCGTGTATTTACTGATCTTTTATGAGAAACCCGTAATAATTTATAATCGCCGATTATTAGCCGTGGTAATTCAAAATTACTGTCGCACATAGGCTTACTGCGACTATAATCTTACGTTATTATGGACGCTGTATTACATTTTATTATCTGTAATCATTATACGGCTGTATGGATTGCAGCCACTCAAAATAGCAAGATACGTTGTAGAAGTACAGATAAGAGTATAATTCTTTTTAATATTAAAACAGTCAAATCATTTAAATATTTTATGTAAATATGCGCAAGAGCAGCTCTCGCTGACTATACATCTTTTTTCTGATGAGCAAGCAAGTCTATAACTTCGCTTTTTTTCATACTTTTTTATACCAACCACAAGGTCTTCTTAAAGAACAGTATAGCAGAACTATGTAAAAGGTAGCAAAACTACCGTTTGCGATATCGCAAAAAAATTCGTACAAAGAAATAACGTCTAAAAGATCAATAAAAAGATAATACAAGTAACAACTAGTCCTGAATAACTCAAGTAATTATACTGAACGTCCGTAAGAATATAGGCTCTATATGAAAATCTTTATTACGTCAATACCCATAGAAATAATTCCCCATAAAATCTCTACAGCCTCGCCTATATTAATACGACAAAAACATAATTTAAAACCCCAAAAGATTTTCAACAGTCTCATCTTGAAGGTCATTCAAGGCACTATATAACGGACAGTAATCTACAGCGACATACTAATCCTATCCTTTCGTCTATGTTACAAAAATAACGCAACAAACTTACAAGATTTTTCGATATTGTAGTCAATGCCTTTCGATCAGAGCGCCGGATAGAAACGTCCAACCGCTACGATGTCTTACCTATACTATTTTATTCTGCTACTATCATATATAGTCACGTATGAGTCTGACTTACAAGAGTTTCAAGAGTAGATACTGACTGATACTGACTGCTGAGTGTGGCTGCGCGTAGTCGACCATGCTCACTTTTCCTCTTAACCTATAAAGACTGTGATGTAAAAGTACAATAGTGCAGTAGCACGCAGTGGATATATGTAGATCAAATAAGGATAATATACGTTGAAATCATCATAACGTACTCGTATATCATCATACCCGTCCTGTCCTCCTGCAAAACTCAAGCGTAATAAAAATATCACTACACGTCAAGTTCAATGACTGCAGTAGCATTTGTAATTGTAATTAGAATTTAGTACGTCACTGATTTAAGTTCAATACGTATTATGCACTACGATGATATACTTGGAGTATCCACGTGGTTTAATAGACTCGTGTCTTTTTCTTCCTGTTCCTTCCCTGGCCGACATTTTATAACTCATGTGGAAAATAATACGAGTGTCTTGATCATGGCTGTATCTCTATTCTTATCCAAATTCTTCTTTAACTGGGAATATTCATTTATGTATGATTTGTTGAACTTTATATAACGGCAGTTTGAAATCGATGTCTCGTTTATAAATAATAACTTATTTACCCTTGAACTATAGTCGGGCCGCGACATCAGTTCCACTTTGAGGTGACCTATTTACGTTTTCAATCGTAAGGAAATGGCCCCGTGGAACTGATGTCGCGGCCCGACCATAGTCACATACTGATCCGTGATACTTTACACATATAAATCAAACTTTTTTTAATGATAAAATAGACGTTGAAGAGTCTCTTCTTACGTAGTTATAGATATGCCAAACTCGAAGTCTAAATTCGGATGATAATTATAAATTTGCCTGATGCTCATCAATAATATAAAATTCAACAGTTCAGTAGTTTCATCTAGAATCTGATACCAGCATCTGTCATTTATAATTTATATGTATAATCTCTATGGCTTATCTTCTTGGATGAACGCAGCTGCATACACTTCATGACAATCGATGTCAGACAAATGATTCCACCGATCCGATTGTCTCCGCCTTTTTATCAAGACGCGTCGGTTCAGATTAATTTTGAATATCTGACGAATTCGCATCTGTGCTATTGAATGCATTTGTAACAAATAATAAAAATCCATTACAATAATCGATCATGAGCGTTTTCTTTTTTCACGATGATAATGTATTAATATGAACTTTCGAGCCACTTGACATACTTACCGGTGAATAAAAATTGACAGAATGCTTGTACAGAATTATCAGCTTTTAAGAAAGCTGAATATGTATATCTGTACGCATAGTGTCTCTAACGTGCATTAAAAACTGTTTGTTCGACGTAAACAAACGTAGTTACATTTTCCTTTTTTTCACTACTTTATAACTAAGGCTAACAAAAATTACAAAAAAATGCAAGCAATCCTCGTGGAGTTCGTAAAAGGTTCAAATAGTTAAATTCAGTACTGTTCTACATGACGTTGGCACTGACAATGCCTTTCTATTACTGATAATAGTATAAAATTGTCATCTAATATACGAAGCTATATTGCTTGCAGAAAACCTTAAAGCTGAGATGCTTTATTAACCGTATAATAATTTCAAGCAAAGAGTATCTATCTATGCGGCTTACAGTAACAACAATGTTTTTTTTTTCTATTAACACACAATCTCTCGAGAAGTTATTGTCATTTGTGATAAACGTTCGGGGGGAATGAGAGGCAAGGAAAATTTTCCCAAATGCAGTATAATCCCGAGGAAATATTAAGAAACGTTTCCGACGTGGAATCGCGTCCGTTTATAAAAATCGAGCGTGTAATATACAAAGAGTAACGCTTTATTGCGATAATATTGATTGATAATAAAAGCAAGGCTTTCCGCTTGCTCGCGCTATATATATATATATATATAAATAGAACTATGTATATATGTCTCGCTACATAATAGAATTGAAATAAAAATTAAGTAAGTCGTGCACTTCCGTGTGTTGTGAAATCATATTCTTCGTGTACCTACTCGCTAAAATCTTAAGTTGGCCATCGCAATGTTATGGAATAAAGCACAATAACGTTCTTGCTAAATATTGTTTGATATTAATACAAATAAATTATGTTTTCGGTACAGAGATAACTCCTACATGCAGCGCGCGTTTTAATCGCACGGCACTAGTGATGTTATTTTATATGATAATCGTTTCTTCTTGAATTATTTTCTTTCCTTTTTTCCCTCATTATTGACTAAAGACATCAATGAGTCCTGTTCGATTGGAATTCAACGAGAAGCCAATACCTTGAGTGGTAGAGAAACGGCGATATTGTATCAGGATAAGGCACATACATTATCGTGACGTAACTAGGCTAAAATGAATAGTCGAAATTTGGTTCAAGTATTAAAAATGTCTTCTATAGGAATTCTATGTGCTACAGGATAGTGCCATCTCAGATATAACTACCTAAATCCTTTAGAGCTAGTTGGACTACTAACACAATTATTATTATCATTGCAGCTTATCTTTCAATGCATTTTGCAATACCACGCAGACCTTTCAACAGTAATCGAAGCACAATAGGACGTTCATCTGGCATTTACTTATTAAATTGAGAAACGGGTTGTCCCGTCTTCGAAATTCAAAAAGTAAACGTCATGTATTTACAAATAAATCCGTAAATGAATGATTCATTGAATTAATTTTCACTTTGCTGCCTACTGAATGCATATGAAAAGTCAGTGAATGGTGTGGAGCGAAAAAAATAGTATCTCTATTGTTTATAATATAGTTCTTGCTATGATGCGCCGACTGTTGTATTAAACTAATAAGCTGCAAGCCTTTCTGAATGAGTTCATTCAATTTAGCGTCATTTTGCGTACACTGTGCAGGCAATTGCCTATTATAGTAAGTGATACGCGAATCATTGACTCGAATTACGAGAATATTGTGAAAATAAATTTAACCGGGTGCCTTTATCTCCATCTGAATCCAATTCGACTGGAACTACTGGACATTTGTGATTGGAGCGAAGAGACGTATTGTGACGATACGTAACAGTACGAATACTCTAGTATTGACTTATTGAGTTTGATGATGATTCTTGGTTCTATGTGTTTCTCTATAGATAGTGACCCGACAGTAGCACTCGTTATTCTACTTCCTAAAATTGGTTGCAAGGCGAGTGGAAAGTTAAAAAGTCCTAGAACAACTACGTCTAAAAGCCGTGAAAATATGAGTAGACTATTAATAATTCTATTTGATTAAGTACAAAACAATTTTAGTACTCTTGTGTCTCCTATGTCCTAAGGTACGAAGCACGAAAGATATATTTCAGTAATTTGTATTTTGTACCACGAAAACTGGTGACTTTATAAGACCCCATATATATATAATGTACCTAACTTATTCGACAGAATATCCGGCACGTAAAGCAAACCAGGTATATCTCAAATAAGTAAACAAGATGCCCAGAGCATCTTCATTGGAAATCACCATTCGTTCATTCAATCAATTCGAAAATTTGTTTCGTTAAGATTTTTCTCAATGATTTTTCTCGCTTTCCCTTCTCTCGACTCTCGACCTTCAAAAAGAAGCTTAATGTTTCATTAAATCACTAATATTTACATAAATTAACATAACACGAACGTTACAAATTGATTATGTGAAGCTACGATCGTTATACCTTAACGTATGTCTAAACGACTTAAGCCAGTACAAGATGATAATGTAAATGTTTCAGATTTTTCTTTCATATATCTGCACATAGTTCATAGTGATATTTCTGGCAATAGCTAGATTAGATTAATTTCTGAGCGCTTCGTTTATCAACGGAGTATAGAAATGGTGAGTCTTGGATACTTTCGTACTGCGATGAAGATTTCGTGATGGCTCATTAATAGAACATCAAAAGAAAATGAAAGACGGAAAGCTGTACGCGACGTCGCGTGACTTAATTGTTGAAGCTGTCTTTGTCTCTGATTGTTCCAAGTAAATTCTACTTTCCACCTAGCCACAATGGCTACTCTCCGATACTGATATCGTACTCGCCATTATTATCATGACACTAAAGATTAAAGCTTCCGGTAATTTTCCGTTTCTCTGCAAATAGCATTGATTAAGAACGTTATCCTGAGATTTCAGAACGCTGGAGAATTATTTAATCGGTGATAGAGATCTGAGCAAATCCGATTAAAGCCTTGTCATCCGGTACCTCGTTGGCAGCATATCCTGAATTCTGAAACGGAAATTTACTGTTTTGTAGCATTGACTTTGAAAAGGTATCTGATTCATAAAATTTCTCAAAAGATATCGCAACGAATAATAAACTTGTACTACTTTTGCAAATACACGATTGATGTAGTATGCACATTGAACAGGCATTAAATATAAAAAATAATATTCCACTTACCAGGGAAAACGTGACTGTCCGTAACTGGCCGGCACTGTCAATAAGCTTTTGTAAATTTGCTGCTATGACGACAATGTCTCTTGCATCGACAAGACCCGCTCCTACCAGCTCAGCAGCGATTCCTTCCACAGAATCAACACCCACCGCAAATTCGAATCTGATATCGTTAAGTTCACGTTTCTGATTGCTGCGAAACAAAGAAAGAATAATTAATCGATGCTACAATCCATTTCAGAATTTATATAGGACAAATAGGACTCAATTTACATTACAAAATTAAATTAAGAAACAAAGAAGAGAAATACATAGGATCATAAAAGGATTCGTACTCGGAAGATTCCTCAAGGCTGAATTGTGTATCTGGACGTCTATAATGGAAAGGAGTATTAAGCCACGATAGGATTCTTCAGGAAGTGGAGAATATTCATCTAGATAAAAATAATGGGGGTCGAAATTTTTCTTATTTAACTTACCGCAATCTGAGTACCAGATTGATGGGAACGTTTTGTTCTGCGGTTGGTATGGCAACACGACTTTGCGCAGATTTAACCTGACCATAATATTCCTCAGGTTCAGGAACCTCCTCGTCGCTGCTTCCATTGTCAATAGTATTAACCGGAAGGGTCTCTTTACCCTCTTCGCCACTCGAAGCACCACTGTCTTCTTCTTCTGATGACCACACCCATTCACCCGTCACTGTCCTGTGCAAACGACCGGACGTGCCAGGTTGTCTTTTTGATGCCTGCCAAGAAAATTAATTGGCATGTAACGTAGGTCTTGGATGGGATCCACAAACGTAATCTGTCTCCAAACATAACATGTCACTTTGACATCTTTCTTGAGCGACTGAATGAGGCTCTAGTTCTGCTCTTATGACGGCTTGCGTTTATATCACTTCGCAGTTAAATAAAATATAAATAAATAAATACATTCAAATTATCGTTACCTCCATTTCTTGCCGAGAAGTTCTTCTGACATACTTTCGATACATTTCGTAATACGTTTTAACTTTAACCGACACGAATCACGATTTTAAATTACGCCGTTAATTAAGGTCAAGTATTCACGAATTAGTAAACATACTTTTTGTACTCGAGTCTCGAGGCTGGGTCCGATGGCGACCAGAGTTTGCTGCAAGTACTTCTTATCCTTAGCCTTTTTGAAGAAAGGATGCTTCAACAGTTCCGTAGCCGTCGGTCTGAAAAATAAAGAGCATAGGCCATGACGTTAATGCGTATGTAAATCCGTAAACTAAATATGAAACGTGTTAATCGGAACCGCCGACATTTTATTCGCAATATGTTGACCCTGTTAAAGTTAAAGCAGGCAAACCAGGCTTTTAAAATTACGTCTGCCAGCAGCTTGTTTTTCAAATAACATCCATGTATTTTTACGTCTCATTTAAATACTTTGCCAGTGCATAATTGTACACATATATGTCTTATTTCGAATAATATGTAATACCTTTTTGTTGGATCCTTTTGCAAACAGTCTACGATCATCTTGCGAAACGTTTTGCCATAAGCTTTGTACTGATCTTTGTCATCTGCAGCCGTGTCCAAGGTTGGAGGATCGTTTTGCAATGTGAGCATTAACACTTTCATCGGTGGATATTTGTGGTAAGGTGCTGTACCACTTGCCATTTCAATAGCAGTAATCCCCAAGGACCAAATATCGGCTTTGAAGTCGTAGCCATGGTCCTGTTTAAAAAATCTCAAAATAACAATGATTTTCTCAGGATACTGCACTGGCATATAGATTCTATTAAACTCATAGTGCGATATTCATCTTGTAGAGCTTCTAGCAAATTAACCGAATTGAAAATCTCATGCTCGAGTAAACACTGCGTTATTCGTTTATCAAATATTACATAATAAATCGAAGGACACTGAACATACATAAAACAATCTCAAACATTTTGCAAAAAAAGATATAGAATTAAAGACAGCTGTTTCGATAACTTCGCCAGTTCTTAGTACTGATTTTTTTCCCAGAAGTATTATGTTACTATGCTTCGCAGAGTATCAATTATACAATCTGTGTACTGTTCTACGTAGCATCATTTGTAATTAATGTTACTGGGCTAATTATACATTCGTTCATTGTAACAGTTAATCTGAATAATAATAGCACTAATCGGTTTCTGAGAACATTAGTGGGAAATATAACAACATGGGTCGCAGAACTCGCAGGCTAAGAAATGTAGCGTAACTTTCCTCTCTCACCTGCTCCATGACCTCAGGTGCCATCCAACATGGCGTGCCGACAAAGGTGTGCCTCACTTTTTGTCTACTCAGATCTCGTCCCGTTGCTAGCCAAGCGCTTACGCCGAAATCAGCGATTTGGACGGTGCCATCCTCTCCCAGCAGGATATTACCAGCTTTTATGTCCCTGTTGGATAGAGAATGTTAAAGAGTGACCAAGAATAGAATAACAGTCGAATGGAACTGAAGAGACGCTCATGAAATTTCTTTAAGATCTTTAAGAAACGTGATGGCGCGATGTCTACGATTTCACGAGAGTAACGTCTATTGGAAATCATTTTTATTTGAGCCTTACACTAGTGTTGAATAAGTATCTCGTCCATGAATATAAAAGCCTCTATCTTAATAACTATAGAACACCTGTGTATTTGTCCATTACTGTGGAAATACTCAAGACCCTTGAGTACCTCCCGAAGTACCGTTGCTATTGTAGGTTCATCAAACACACCGTGTTTGCAATTAGTGGTTCTGGTTTTATGTTTGATTATGTCGAGTAAAGATCCACCTTCCAGCAATCTTAGGACGAGCCAGAGCTCCTCTTTTACCACAAAGGACGTATAGTACGTTACTACGTTTTCGTGATTGCAAGATGACATTGCCTGAATTTCTTTCTGCAATCATATTGAAAATAAACAGATGTATTACTTTATAAGTTAACCGAATCGAGGGCCTAAGGAATTGAGCGATTCAGTTATTTCTCATTACGTTTCAAGTGCGACCGACGAAAAGGAATTGTTTTACAATCAGTAAGACAATACGCTTTAATTCGCACATATTGATTTACTATCGCCGATATGCTATCAAAAAAAATATTTTCTGCAATGTAAAACTGGATGGGGCGATATAAAATAATTTCATTCATGGCAGCAGCAGTGTTATCCTGAACGATAAATAATCCAGGAACGTAAAGTGCAAAAATAGGTATCAACGTTCATATTTCATGATAATTATGGTGAGAATGTGATAGCTTTTAATCTCTAAGTCGTATAAAGTTTAGAGGGTCAGTAAGATTCGAAAGGCCTTCGAACTTAATGCTCTTTCTTGATTTCTGCTTTTAATGGTACAAGCAGCAATTAATAACCAAGATTGTCTTACCAATAACTCGTCCATACTCGTATTCCATTTTTCCAGATTGATTCGTTTGATCGCACATTTTTCTTGACGAGGAATGCAGAAGGCAGCATGCACTACTGCAGTTGCGCCGACACCTTAAACATTGTAAAACAATTTCTTTTTGTCAGTCGCGAACCAATTCTTTCTTTTTTTTTCTTTGCATAATACTTCGGAATTTTTCACGAAGGCTTCTCATTTGTCTGCACGAAGGCTTCTCATTCGTCTGCACGAAGGATTGCTACATTTTCACATTCCAATGCACAAAAATAAACTAAATCGTGTGATGCAACAGACAAGGTAATCTGGTTATCAAAATCGATAGAGAAAACATTGAGTGTGACGAAGGCAAAAGGTATGCATTCAAAGCAACAGCTTGCTATTCAATGACAAAAACATCTACCATTGCTGTACAGCATATATGAATATGCGGAATAAATATAAAGAGACGTGATTCAGCTATGTATGTATACACACACACACACACACACTCAACGCATATATTAAACTCCTTTGCATTTTCAGGTGGTTTAGGGTAGTCGTGTATTGATTTTATGGTGATACAATCTAGCTGGACTATCAGTCATTGAGATTAGATTTTCTACAATACTTGAGTTGAAGGACATTTATTTAAATTGCTGCCAAGAGACGAGATAATTACTTTTTTCTGTTCGTGTATGAAGATTAACCGAAAGTTGGATCATCCAATTTAAAGAGTATAGAATTTTTCAGGTATAATCTCAAGCTGTAAATTACACAATGCCTAGTATGTAACAAGATGTTTGTCAACTTAATTGCTGGCAACTACGTAGTAAGAGACTTGCTTAACAAACGCCCACTGACAGATCATTAAATTTGAATCTCTTGATTATTTTGTTTTTGCATCATCTTAAAGGAACCATTAGACATACCTCGACCAACGACTAATTACATTTTTGGAGTATTTCCAAGGAAATTTAGAACGTACTCAAATAAAGGATGATCAGGGGTTGGAGAGGGGAGAAAATTGTGGGAAAATTTAAACTCTGCAGCTTCTACAGAATGTTTCCTTGTTAGCCATTTGATAAGCTATGTATATTCTCACTGATCTGCATTATAGTACTTGTAAATTAGGACTCACAGGAAATGTAAATTGTACGAGATAAGATAAATTTCTCTACCGATGAACAAGATAAAAAGTCGACATAGGTTCTTGTCGAATTTTTAGTTGTTCATTTTGGATGAAATTGTCGTGTGAGATTTGTACGTCTCTGATAGATATTAGTATACAGAGTTTCATATGAAAAATGAACAAGTGGACCATATGCCCTATTAATGCCATGATATGAACTAATGTGTCCAATTAGAATATCGCTATCAATATTATCGGTCTGATGAATATTGATGTATATGACCTGGGGCCATCACAAGCCAGCATTCATTCATTTAAATTTGTACTTATTAAGACAAAATAAATAGAACTTTTGTAATAATAAAAATTACGTTCTACATCGTTTATTGACAATGAAAAATGTGCCGTTGCGAATTAGAGATAATTAAATATCTATAAGAATAACTTGATTGCTGTATGATTCACTGCTTATCTTTCAGTGCAACGTACATTCTCTTAAGAATTTAAAAAAAATTTATGTAACAAGACGTACGGTAAAAACAATGCCCGATTTCACAATGTCAATAAAAATGTGAACAACAAGACATTGAATATCATTAATTCCTTGTTTATCCCCAAGATACGTGATTTATAATAATTTAATCAAGTAAAAATATGAAATGCATCGTTTAAAATGGTATGTTTACGACCGAAAACATAATGTCAATTGATTCTAAGTAAAGATTCAACATTACCGCTACTTAGGTGAAATAAAGAAGCACCTGTAGTTCCGAAGAACTAGTAAAGTACTTACATACAGGCCCGAGAGTATATTAGACAAAGGCAATTAGAGGAGTAAACAAACCGTCATGGAAATAATTCTTTAGAGGCGTAAGAGAGACAATAGGAAGGAGGATGAAAATTTCCCATGTGTTTCGAACAAATGTTTAATCGAACAATAAGAAGAATCGGCAAGAAGGTGCGGTAAGAGACGCGGGTATTGTAGGGAGGGGGAAAGAAGGGATGCGTGACAACAATATAACATGCAAAAAGCATGTACGAACCTTTTCAAAAGCATTGACCACGGGTTAGTTATATTTGCTCGAATCCATCCTACCGCGGGCTAAATAGGTTAGGACTTTCGCGGGCCGGTTTTATCCAAAAACTAAAAGAAACTTCAGGTCGGCGACCCCGCCCGTCTAATTATAGAAGCCGTTACTCATGATCACTCAAAATAGCCGAAAAACGCGCACTTTACGTCTGATATACCACGTTTTTATGTAACAACTGACGTAGGACGTCAGTCTGGGGTTCGGGCCGGCTAATTTAACCAACAGACGCGAGTCTTTCCATGCAAAAAATTTGAAAGGGAATGAGATAGCCCAAGGAACCGGCTGTATGTCGATATTTACCGATAACTTCTTTGAGTTCGTAGTCGTCTTTGGTGTTGGGCCAGCCCTGCACGACCGCAGTGGAGCTCGCAGACGCCATTTTGTTGGCCAGTACCGTGCCGAGACGTGAGTGTTTACTGGTGACTCTGGTGCCCCGAGGAGCCGGTACTCCACCACTCTTCGTATGTGAATTCTCCCTTGGCCGATTCTCCTGATTCGGCGTCGCGACGCGTCCGCGCTCTTTATCCTTATTCGAGGACGATGTCCACTCGCTGTTCGTCGGCCGCGTCGTCGTCGAGCGAAATGACTTCTGTCGAAAGATTCCTGGCGAACACGATGGCAGCACGTCCGGCGAAATTTTCCTGCGTCAGAATACTATACATCAAACAACATTTACGTCTTATGGATTTCCAACGGTTTATCCAGTTGAATGTAAAACACATATAAGTTATTCTACACAAATTTTAACTGTATACAAGTTATTCTATAAGAAAGTGTAACTGTATAGAATAATCTATATAAATATAACCGGAACAATTACGGAACAATTTTAGTCGATGCTTTTTGGACATTTGAAAGCCGAACCCACTGCAATGTCCAGTCTGTAAGTTTTAAATGACAGGACAAATGAGGATCATTGACGCTAATTGATATGATATATACTTAAAATAGCGTCAATACTTTCACAAAATCTCGAGGAACGTATAATCAGTAACTCGTATCACTATACAATATCTATTTGCTATAACAAAGAGCTCGATTACATATTCCTAATAGATGCCTTCGTCTGAGAATGAGCAAATCCCGTGCTAATGCATAGTAATCCTTACTTAATCCTAATGCGGATTTACAAGAAACTTTGGAATACGTTAATGAGCCAGTAATTACCGCAACCTTCCCAGCAAACACATCTTGCAATACGTACGTTAATCCTTATTCAAATATGCATGTAAATAAATTTCAAAATCTCAATATATATTATTGGTATTTAATTTAGCCACCATATCGACAACCTTACCATAGCCACGTGTCAACGCATTCCTTCGCCAAATGCAGAGATCAACTTCATGAATTATTCGGTTTGCGCAAAAGAAAGCTGTGCTTCTCCTTAATCTTTCATTTTTATCGCGCACATGTTCAACCACCGAGGAGGAAGCAATATGGGCCAGCAGATGTTTATTTTCATAAACGAAAAGCAAAGTACACTTTCGGAGAACGATTTAGAAAACGGAAGTGCGCTTTAATGGGACATTCATAAAGAAGTTATCTATTTTGAACCTGTTTCTCCAGAAATCTACAAAATAAGGTTAATGATTGCTAATACGAATGATTTATAATATTTCCGAAGGCAACTTCTCATTAAATCCAGTAAAGTGATCGATTACCGCCTACGTCCAACAAATACACGATAGCGTTACTGTTAAAAGTACGTACTGCGTACTGTTATTCTGTACGGATTTCTGTTAAAAAGTAATTATATCGGCCGAGCGGCATGCGTTCCGCGTAAGACAATGCCACTGGAATCAAAATTCCATGGATCATCACTTAATCACTGGCAACGCCATATGTAACCTTTATCTAGACGATGGTCTGGTTAACGTTTATTACTTCATTCTAATTCGTTGAATCAAATCAGTAGTAGTCATACTCAAAATGCGTTATGGATTTCCCCGAACTTGTCACTCCATGGATTAATTATCGATACAATTCTCAGTATCAGATTGCTTGTATTTATATAAGTCGACCTGGAAACAATAAATTACTATCGAGAACATAGTTTCAATCGCCTACATGGAAACAATATAGAATCGCTAGACTCAGTCGGTAATTGTGATGATACCTTTAAGGCTTCCGTAAAGTTGCTCTTGTAATTTAAATAGAAACTTTTTACAGCTGCTCTACTGTAGCTTCATAAGAACCATAATGAAGAATGTACAGTATTCTAATTTTCTGTTACGTGACTTCAAATATCCTCATGTTGCGACATTCTCGAAATTGAAAGTTTCCTATAATTGACGCCAGGGAGAAATTCTCACAAGGTGTCAATTGAGTGTAAAGTTAATTGTCGCCTTATCCTGAAAGGTTATTTTTTCATGTTCGTTTTCAATGCGCTGTTATTATCACTGTATTATGTTGCCAGTGCGATACCTTTGTTTATACATATGCATCAGCTTATCAGTAACTGATGAGTAAAAAAAAATCTAAGTGTGACCAACAGTAGAAATTAATAATAGTGTCGATACAGTAAGATTATTATTACAATGTGATTTATCAGAGCGGAGAAGTTTTGAATTCCCTGGCGAAAGGACATGACGGCGATGATACATAACACATATATTACAATTAATTGAAACGCTTTCATCGTTGTCTGTAACAAGAAACACGTGAGTCAGGCCAGTTGGGATCAGGCAAATTAAAGCCCTTATTGACATCAGGGCGATGCGTTGTAGCTGCGATTGTTTCAATTAGCATGATTAGAGAATTCAATTAAGCCACGCGCACACGGAAATCTAATATGGGCCGGTTATCGCTCGAGTATTTGCACGAAGATTTTCGTGGCTTTTCACTTTTTACGCAAGTGGATTGTGATTTGTCGATGTTCAGGGTTTCCGACTATAAAACACCATGGGAATTGGACAGATGGACTCAGTGCTTTACATCAATCTTGACGCTCCACATCCATCAAGCATATTCAAATAATTCATCAGTTGAACTATATCGCGTGAAAATCATTTACGTCACAATGAAAATTCTTCTAGTAAGTCCCCTTGATTTTCTCCCATTCAATTGTCATTTCGCTGGTGTCTGTCTCTATGTGCGTTATCCACAAACGTCATATGGTAATCGTGACCAGACGATATTTATCGACCGATCATTACCGATCGATTGGAATCCTTCCAAGTGACATTCTATTTTCATGGAGTTCTATTTGAAACGAAGGAAACACTGACAGTGTGCTTGAATACGTTGTTACAAAGTAAAGTGTTTTAAGATTTTTATGTGATACTTAATTGCTTTATACATCATTAAGATACGCAGGCTGTAATTAATCAAGTTGTGGATGACTTTGAATATCAGTGATGGAATTTTTTGAAATTCCTTAAAGCCCCAGCGTTTTTTATTTCGAGTGTAACTGAACGAGATAGTATTTGTCAAATTAATTCTACGATTAGCATAGAATGGCAAGTAACCGACACCACAGATTCACGCATTTTCAAAATGATTTTTAAACAATTATTTCGTGTCACCTGCTCGACCGTTTATCGATCACAATCGATACTTGGCTCACTGCGATATTCTCTATATATGCAGTCACTGCGTTGAGCTTCGGCAATTTTATACATTCACTCGAAAGTCTCACCTACTTCTGCCCAGTACCAAAGTTGTCAGAAACCTGCTGTCTTGAAACTTCAGCTGCTCCTCCTCTGGAGCGCCGGGCGTCGCGGCGCTCAGCGCCCCCGTCTTACGTTGACGCATGTTGTTGACTACCCTGCAAACAGAATAACATTTTCGTCAAACGTTTTGCCTAGTATAAGGCGCCGATTCTTCACACTTTTCTAATAATTCATAAAAGAAGTATACAAACGGTGGTTTCTTTTTTTTCTTTGATAAATCAAATCCCTAAGGTATCAACTACAAAGGGCTGAGAAATCGAAAGAATTTCTGTACGGATTTTTGTACTATGTATGCAGATTATATGCGATGTACTGCACCGTTGGTCAGAGTGCCTGACTTTAAGCGTGTGGAATATTTCTAAATTGACGGTCGGTCGATTGTCACCTAAATACCTAAATGGAATAATTGAGCCTGGATTGGCCTTACTCGCTATTTTTAGCTACTATCAAGGGATAGACCCCATCCTGTTGGCTAAAAATAGTCCTGCACCAAGTCGTTTGATGCTCGTTTTCACTTACGTAGTTCAGCGATCGCGATATTTCTGAAAAAGACGACGGATGGAACACCTTCCTTTCAAGAAACAATCAAATCTTTTACCGACGCATGATTCATCGTCTCTGTAAGGCATGTTTTCAAATGCAATTCGAGTACAGCCAATTTTTGAATTTAAAAATTTTTTTGTATGTACCAGACGCCCATTGCCTGGACGTGTGAAGTACGACCTTCGGCGATATTTGGGTTAAAAGTTTAATTCACCGGACACTTCTATGATAAAGATGGCAGCGTGGATTTTAATTCAACTCTGCAAACTCCATCTCTACTGACAACCCACGTTCAATTTGTGTCATTCCCCTAAAATTCCTCTGTCTTCCTTTTCGTCACGTTTCACCTTCCTAAGTGGTCTCATCCCGAAACAAAAGTCGCACGGTCCTTAAGAATTTCTTGATGAATTACATTGAAAAGAGTATAAAACGTACCTTTGAACCATAGAGACTCGTACAAAAACTCTCGTACGTCCACGTATCCGCAGTAGAATAAATTCTATAATTTTAAATACGTTCCCAAAATGGATTTAAGACGAACGCAAAGAACATAAGCACAAGCGCACCCAAAGCACTTTAGACGAGGTTCCTAAGTGACTTTATAAACCCCGCTAAAAGCCTCATCGTACATAGTAACATTACTTTCAGGTTTACATAAAATTAAAACCAATTTGCCCGCTAT
Source organism: Pachycephus smyrnensis (assembly GCA_030142225.1). NCBI lineage: Eukaryota > Metazoa > Arthropoda > Insecta > Hymenoptera > Cephidae > Pachycephus > Pachycephus smyrnensis. The sequence goes on from JARQST010000391.1 coordinate 400,240, forward strand.
ACCCACCCGTTCATTCTTGGAACTCGTGAAAAAAAAGTTTCCTTCCGTTCGTCGTACGATGCAGTAACGTGACTTAGAATTGCTTACGTTAATTCCCTCGAAGATAATATCCTTGTGCATATCGTACGATCACGTGAAATTTATTTCTTACTAACGTTACTTTATGACGTTTAGCTGATCGGCATACTCCCGTTGCATTTGTGTAAGCAAATATGTTTTCGATTATCATCAGGGATAGTTTTAAATAGATCCCGTAATGTTAGCTGTTGTTATTATTACTGTTATTTGTTATCTATTGCGATATATATTATACTCATGTGTATTTCAAAGACTTTTGTTATTATCTTCACCATACGTGTACGTGTTTTTTGAAAAGAGCCTGTAACGGCCGTTGAAAATATTTTAAGCACTTTATACAACGAAATGATTTAATGGAATATAAAAGTGACATCGAGCAGATTCATGTGTTATTGCACAACTGCAGGAAGTTTTGAAAAAAGAAATCTTTATAATTTTTTAATAGCAGGCTTCGTCATTGAAACCTTTAGCCGAGGGTCAATTGGTTATTAACTCCGTCAGTGGTAACGACTACTGAAACGTTTTAGTGCCGTGTAAAAAAAAAAAGAAAAATAGTAACAAACGAGTCTTGCGCCTTGTTTCTTTTTTAAATTGTTTTTAGAAGCCGTAACGATAAGAAAATAATAACGTCGCGAAATAAAGTAAATCGCGTCGATGAATAAATGTTGATACGCGATTTCGAATATTGTGATTTTTTTCTTCTCGATTATTAATAACACTCGCTTATTTGTAATACAGTTAGTTGATTTATATTAATAGGTATATTTTTGACTCACCTGTCAGTCGCTGATTTTATAGATCCGATGAGGCAGAGATCGGCTGCCATGTCAAAGTTTACACTGTGACATATTATTCGTAAAAACGCAAGTAGGCGACAATATGCGAAAAATGACAGAATTACACTTTACAATTAATTTATAATTATTCAATTACGCACGGACGTTTAATGTCGTCATGGAAGATGCGCGGAATAAATTTTATATGCTATCGAAACTTTACCAATCGCGTCGATACGTCGAAATGTCAGATTAAAAAACTTTTCACCAATCGCAATGAGATTCTCACGATTCTCTATTTCACTTAATATTCCGGCTGATTTATCGATAACGTAAATTCGTCATACTGTAAGAGATGTCAGATCATCCTAAGTTCGCCATCGACTGAACTATGTCAGACGGGGCACTGTCAATTGGATAACTACCTACTACACATTAACGTTATACGTTGTGAAATACACAGCGTTAATACTTACATTCGCATACTGTCTTCACAGTAACTTTTGTTATTGTCATACGATTTTTTAAAGGTAGCAACTTCTCTACTCGTTGATTATAATCCTCTCCTTCGAAGTTACGACAGAACAAGTATCTTTACGGATATACAATTAGTAATTGAAGTCGTTTCCCTAATTGCAGAAGAAATAGAAATTATTAGTCAGAATAACGCAAAAGAGCTTTTGCGCATATAATTGATATAGATAAAGATATAGGTTAAGTTTTTGAATTATAATTCGCACAGATAACAATAAATAAATTATATTTTGATCTAAAATATTTTGATGAAATCAGACGATGAATCTTATGAAATATATTAGAAAGTGTCCTAAGCGTGATTTCTTTAATGGTGTCTTTCTCAAGATATACTATTGTTTTATTGCTTAAGAGATTTTTGGAAATTATTTCTTTCCTCTTGAGGCCAGAAACGTATCGGGGACTTTCCGACTAACATTATAGAAGCCTCATAAATTAATAGAGTGACCTGGGGAAGAATAATCTATCCTGTACGGTATGGGTACTTCGGATTAATCAAGGACGACCTTGTGAACTGGCTAATACTGAATTTCACGGGAAATGTGGCGTCTTCTCCGGTTCACTATTACTTCCTACTTCGAGTGCGATAATCGCGAAAATTCATCGAATTGACATTCGCAATATCAACGTACGCGCATTAAGGCCGTACATCAGCAACGAAGTGACAAGAAGCGCATGGACAATACATAGATCCACTGAAAAAAAAAGAATTTTAAATAATTCTAATCATTTTTGTTATCTATCATTATTTACACTTGCAGATCACCAAAGTAATTCTACTCTCCTATCTCTCATGCGTCATGGCCGACAGACTAAATCTTACTCGGCTACTGGAAAGAAGCCTGCCTCGGCAATTCCGCGTCTCACGACTCCTGCAGGAGCTGCCCTCGTCGAACTACGCCAGCGATATTGTTTATCTCCCAGAAGAAGACTACGACGAGGAGTTTGAGAGACGCGAACAGGAATTACAGCAGCTGGAAAGAAACGATAGAAACTTGATGCCGGTGATTATTTCTTATTGTACCATGTGGGGCTTTTGAAATACATGCCACAGCAATTACATTTGGACCTGTAAATAATATAAAATATTTTTTGGGTCGACTTAGGAATATCGTAATCTATGCGAGATAAAGACAAGGAAAGTACAACTTAACGATGCGGACTTTGAATATCAACCGCCACATTATCATGAAGTATTTTGCAAAGCGTATTCCTTCTTGGAAGATCAGCCTACTGTTAAAGCATCGAAGCAGGTAAACAAATTGATGACCATCGACCATGCTCTTACGGTTCATTTAAGGAAATATTTTGTCTTTATTAGAAATGTGCTCATCCGGGATTTCATTGCGTTCAGAGGAGTAGGACTTTATTTATGGTCAGACGTTCTTGGGATAGCGAGTGCTGGGAACCGTTTACTAAAGAAATTCCTAGTGGATGCGATTGTATGTGGCCTGTTTCCAGTCTTGGTGATATCACGGCTCACTATTGATTTCTATTAAGGATGGACATAAGAGCGTAATGCAAGGGATCGTTCTTACAGTGCAGATTTCTTCGCAAAAAGAGTAGCTCAATTGTATGGATTTGTGAATCATTTCGAACAGTTGCAGTCGTAATAAATACATTTTTTTTATCAGATTCGTAAGCTATGACTTGTACTGTAAAATCACATTTTGTATTAATTTACAAGATTGTTCTTGTCGTCAATGTACTGTGTTTAGATTTTTGTGAAGTAAGAAATTATATAGGAAAGTTCATTGTAGTGTAGCATCAAGAAGATGTCTGTATCTCTTATCAATGAAAATAATTACACAGTAATTTGTTATCGACATGACTAATAGAATTTATCGTAGTTATAGTTTGATTAAGCAACGTCTATTTTGCATTAACTTATCATACTTCTCTCAGAAAATCAGCGAAATAAAAGTGTTATTCTTCGAATATTTTATTGTACAGAACTTTGATTACAGTTCATTATTATTTCCATGAGTTTGCCTTGTGCTTTGGCAGGAAGTGAAAGCCATCCGGCACTTTACCAAGTAACATTTCACTGAAAGTATGAAATTAAAATAAATATTACAATTACGTCTAATATTAATATAAATCAATTATTGTATTAATAAAACAGCCTTACGTTATTTTAATCCAATCAGCACAATTCGAGCTGGCCATCATCGTTTCCATATCGTCACGTCCTTTATAATATGGTGGCCTTTCATTAATTTTTTGTGGTGGCCGTTCCAAAATACCCACAGGAATATACCTAAGTGAACCAAAATACAACGAATACAAAAATTCAGGTAAAAAAAGTTTTTGAAAATATAAATCACAAATCAAATCATTTGTTACCTATGAAGGAACGAAATCCATTCCAACATGAACCTCCTAGTTGTTTCTACTCCTCGAGTATCAGATCCCCAATGCTCTAATCCATAATTCGCGTATTTCCGCAAAATCTCAAGTCTTTCTGAGCTTGGAACATCCATCAATTTTCTTTCCTTAATTTCCGTAAATATCCACGGTTTTATCAGAGCACCTCGTCCTATCGTTACGCCTTGTATAGTAGGATAACTCTTCCGCAGTCTGTCATAATCTTCAAATGAGAGCACGTCCCCATTTCCATATATAGGAATGGGTTCTGCTGCACGAGCACACTTTTCAATATATTCCCAATCGGCCAACTTCGTATACCTTTGCTCCCGTGATCGGCCATGTACCTATTTAAATATCTATCTTTTAACAATATAAATAAATTGCAGTGATTCACCACCGGGTCCTACTAATCCGTAGACATGATATTTACAGTAAAAATAGTTTACTTACAGTGATCATGGATGCGCCCCAATTTCGAAATTTAGGTGTCAAATTATGAGCGATTGGTTTATCCATATAGACACCCATTCTTGTTTTAATTGTTAAAGGAATGGTTAAAACTTGACTGACAGATTTTACAACAGTTTCTAAGACGTTTAGACGATTTAGCATACCGCTACCACCGCCTTGCCTATAAATCAAATCTATAGGGCAGCCTAAGTTTAAATCAACAAAGTCGATCTCAGCCTCTTGGTCCAGCAGCTGGGCACATCTCGTCAATACTCCTGGATTGTTACCACATAATTGTACACCGAAGATATCTTCAGTTTCGTGCCGTTTTACCAATGCCCATTCCTCGTGAGCGCCTTTTAAAATTTTCGGTGCAAGTGCCATTTCACCGCATGTAATATCTGCTCCATACTCTTTACATATTCGTCTAAATGGCAAATTTCCAACAGTTGTTAACGGACTTAATAATATTTTATCACGCCATTGAATTTTCTTTTTTTCAGTGGGACGGAGTTTTATGAGATCTTCGTCGGATACCGCTCCGACTTTAGTTTCAATTACCGATTTTTCTATGCCTTGAGAAATATTCTGTGCTAAATCATTGTTTGGCTCTGTATTAGATCCATTCCTAACATTAATATGTATCGGTGTTGGACTAGGATCTTCAGTGTCATGTGACTTTTGAGATTCCAAATGTTGTGAATCTTTCTTTTTAGACACATCATTGGCTTTTACTAATATTTCTGCCTTTGAAAAATTGTACTTATGCTTTCTAAGGCGATTCTGTAGGTCCTTTGATATTTGATTCTTTGTCGAAGGTGATTTTTTCATGTAGGCCTCAAATTTTTCTTTGTCAACAATATTAAAACCATCTGAAGTCAAATGCTTGGATCCCATTCGACAAGCAAGACCTCTGGGACATCTGCCAGTTAAATTAAAAATATGACATTCCTTATCCACATCTTCTGGCTTGATTCTTAAATATTCGGCACGATCGTGCATGAATGTGCATCGGTTATTTTCGCATTTTTTCTCAGGTTCATCAGTTGTCTGATCGACCATCCATGGACATAAATTTAGCTCTCGAGGAGCTTTAAATGGTGGAGGTCTAGCTTTATTCTGACCTTTGAGCTTCTCTTTTTTGTCATTAGACTTGAACTTCTTTGGCAGAGGTTCATCTGGTTCTTCGGTTTTAACATTATTACTTTGCAATACTACTTTTTGTTTATCAGCCTCCGTTAAGCATTCTGCTGTTAAAAGTCTGATGTGGTCATCCACGATGAACCTATATCAAGAAATAAATTTTAATAGATCTTACACTAGAAGTAAAGTAATTGTATGTGATATCAAATTGAAAATCAATTCATGATCACAACAAATACTGATATAATACAACACACTTGTAAGTACTACACAATAATGCCAAAAAAGTGTGCAAAAACTAAGGTTACACAATGGTACTATACAATTTGCACAAAATATATTACATCTGGATTTATCTGCGATAGTCAGTTAGAATATAAGTAATTTATTACTTACTCAGGTTTGATAGCGCACACTCCTTTCTGTTTATCTTCATTATAATCAAATGAACAATCGTCGGCACATTTTTCACTGCAATCTGCCATCTTAGAAAATGCAACAGATTGTATGTACATACATAGGTTTTTAAAACTATGTATTAATAATACTCTATACGTACGTATAAAACATCATTTGTTCAGCATCTTATGAAGAGACAAGTGAAAATTATCATCGACTCTGGATTATTCTAATACATATTCGAATCCGACATTCTACAAGTAGATTAGCATTGTTCTAGATGAATGAGAACCACGGTGCAAAATATAAGCAAGTATTCATACATCAAATGGGATAGCTGAACAGATGAACATGCTACCCAATTTTCATTCAAAATGTCACGTAAAGTTCACGTCAAATAGTATATACTCTGATAGTGATTTCATGGCCAGGGTCAAAAGGAAGCTTTGCCTGAAAATAAACATACCTCTGTTCTTAGTGCTACTGTTATTTATTTTTTTGTGTGTACACTACATGAAACCTGTCAAATGTTCACTAGAGAAGCATGAGAGGAATAAGCCAAAATATGAATTACTCATTGTTATACTGACAGCACCTGATAACATGGAGCGTAGAGATATCATAAGAAGGACTTGGTTGTCAGAAAAGTATAGCTATGTGAAATACTTCTTTGCCATAGGCACTGTAAATCTGCAACAAGAACTTCATGAGACACTCAAATCTGAAAATCGAAAGCACAAAGATCTCTTGTTGCTACCTACGTTAAGGGATTCCTATTACACAATCACTAAGAAAGTGTTGTATGCCTTTAAGCAACTTGCAGAGGAATATGACTTTAACTTTTTGTTAAAGTGCGATGATGACTCTTACGTGGTAATGGAATCTCTTTTGAAAGAATTGGGTAGATGGCAAAGCAAAGGAACTCAAAAAGAATTATACTGGGGGTATTTCAATGGAAGAGCTCAAGTGAAAAGGCATGGACCTTGGAAAGAAACTGACTGGATACTGTGTGATTATTATTTGCCATACGCACTTGGAGGTGGATACGTTTTATCTTCTAATCTAGTTAAATTCATTGGTAAAAACTGGGAGATTTTAAAGTAAGCAGGTTCAAGCGTTTACACAAAATGTTCAATTAAGTAAAAGTTTAATCTATTTCTTTGATATTTTCTCTCAGGATATACAGCGCGGAAGATGTATCAGTTGGTGTCTGGTTAGCACCCTTAGCGAACATTGAAAGGAAGCATGACATAAGGTTTGATACAGAGTATCAATCTCGTGGGTGCTTCAACGATTATATAATTACTCACAAGCAGAGCATTCAGAACATGCAATATATTCATGAGCTATCTGCAATGACAGGAGGATTATGCTCAGAGGAACTAGTGATTCGTAAGAGTTACCAGTATAATTGGACAGTTCCACCTAGTCAATGTTGTAACCGAGAACCGAGTGTCTCTTTAAAAGGGTCCTAGTATCTGACGCAATGAGGAATCCTATTTTCTAAGTCTAATCAACGGAAATAACGAAAATGTTCATAACAATATTTATATATGATCGGTTATTTTGAATATATACCTGGCTTTCCGTAACTATACTTAAAATATGATCCTAACATTTGTTGATCGTGTACGCGAAGTTTTCAATTGACATCTTGCTGACTTAAAGTTTGCCTAAGTAGGGTTATTCAGATATTATAGATATAAAAGGAAATAATCTTCCATATAAATTTTCAAATTCCAAATTTTAGCATTCATTCGTGTTACAATGTATTAGTTTTAATAACAAAAAATAGATAATTTATGCTATGTATTTTGGTACAAGAAATCGATTCACGCAAGAATCAATGTCTACTGTATAGTATATTTAAAAAGTGGTATAATAAAACAAGTGATATTAATTAAGGAAGAATTGAATGATTGATTTTGACACATGTGGTCAAATTACAACGGTTCTACTTTCAAATGGTAATGTACTGTATTCTCCGCGTGCGATGCTTACAAAAATACATTACTGGAATAGAGTGACAGTAGTTCACAGACTACTCTCTTGTAAACCAAATATATTTCTTATTAATTACATATTCTACTTATGTTACATTTGTTGCTTCGATACCTAAAGGTCGATGCTATCCAGTACCAATATACATTCATAAAATATAAAAACAATAATTAACTATTTATAATTGAGAGTATAATTGCAATTTAATACTATACGATAGGGCAATATTTTCATAACCATGTATAGCAAACCACAGACATTCAAAAAACGGCCAAATACAATTAAAATATAAAAAGTGTAAAATTCTTCGGACATTAATTAAAATCAATAAATACTACCCTGGGTCATTAAAAAGAAAAACAATGTATTGGCCGATTCTCAAAATGTTTGATCGCTGTGATAAGCTAGTACATACACTGTATTTCCATTACATCAAAAATCGGAAGCAGATCAGTACGAACCTTCAATCATAAACTGATTTTTGTAGGTGCACTGTTAGCACCGCGTATGAGTGCCACACTCGTTCAGCATAAAATTCTGTACACAGTACAAAAGTTTATGAAAATTTTAATATATAACTTATTAAAATTGTAAATATTTGTGCGAGTCCGATGTATGTGAATTATAAATATGCGCTTCCAATGTTAGATGCAATGAAGACGCAGTATTAAATGTTTCATAAAATTTCCTATTTGTTATATAGTTCAGTTTTATTTCATGTCAAACCATGAAATCATTAACGAACTAGTTTTAGAAATAGTGTACGATGGAGTTTCTTTCAGAAAAAAGTGCTTGGCACTTTTATTCTTTATGCATGGAGAATTACTTCTTCTTTCGATCTTGTGTACATTTTGGACAATACCATTTGCCTTTAGGCTTTGTAGTTAGCCCAACACAGGCAAAGTGGAACCATTCAATAGGGCACTGCAAGGAAATATATGAGATACTATGGTATACCATGATCTTTATCATAGTATTATATAAACTTTGCATTGTACTTACATCTGGATTATCACAACCAATCATCTCACCATATGATACCTGGTGGCAGAGACAGTAAGTGGGTTCATTTGGATCAACAGGCATATCCAAAACATCTGCTGGATGACCCAAAGCACTAGTATCTGCTTGAGCACCACTACCTACAGCACCAGTTGCAGCTGCCGAAGCAACAGAACCACCTTAAAAAATTCCAAATAATTAAATTAAAATATCTTATTCTAAAGGCAATTTCGTATTTCATAAAACGATCAAATAGTACTTCATATTTTTAAAAAGAAATTCAATATAGAAAACGAATTGTATGTAATATACCTTTCTTTTGCTTCTTCCGTGCATTTTTAGATTCATCTTCACTACTAGCTCCTGTCGTACCCTTCTTTCGCTTTTCCTTTTCTTTCAATTTTTTACGACCCTTTTTACTTGCGTTACTCTCCTCTTGTGCCCGATTACTGTTTGACGCTTTCTCCTGTATCTCTGCTTCAAATCTAGCCAAGTCTGAATCCAGCCTTCGGATGTGCTTGTCAACTAACTCATAAGTTTGTATCGCAAGCTGCACCTTATCATCACCATATTCTTTAGCTTTATTGAAAAGACTCTGAATATGAGTAAGTTGCTCCTTCTTTTTATCTGGCGTTTCCTTCTTAATGTTCTTCAAATAATCATCAGCTAATTTGTCAATGTCTTTCATAAGTCCTTGAGCTCTGGCATCCAAATCCCGCATTAATGTAAAATTCCTTTGCAATTCAATAGGCAGATGTTCTAAACCTAAAAAAAATTATCACCGCATCATAGAAGATCACATTTATCTTCATTTCTCAAAACATTCAATAAAACAAGATTACAAGTTCAAGAAGACAATGCAATTCAATAGTGTCAAAGTGACATTCAGTATCTGTGCAGAATCATTTGTTGGGTGACAATACTATTGACTGCTGCAGATAATTGACAATCAACACAATGCAGCAGAATTATTACGTTTCTGTTTGTTATGATCAATGGAAGATATGTTAAACATGTAGAAGCGCAGCTTTTCCTCGAGACACCTGAAATAGATTATTTTTCCGGCTGAATAACCAGGCACAAATACTCACTCTCTAAATAATGCTCTAAATACAACGCAGTCGTCATGTTTCTTGTAAATTCTTAATAGTGCGCTTCTTCAACACTTTTCAGCCAATATACCCGTAGAAGTTCTTGTTCAAGCATCAATAAACAGCATATATTTCAAAGTTTTGATACGACATTCTGGAAATTATCAGTCACTACTTCAACAGGAACGATCAATGGTCGCAAAAGGCGGAATGCAATGGAAGTGTGTCCACCATGGCTGCAGATAGCAGACGAAAGTATGCTCGAAAATTAATATAAAATAATCATTTAGCTAAACAAAAGTTCCTTTGATCTTAAAATCAGAAAATTCTTAATGATTTTTCATCATCACTCTTAAAAAATTTTCCGACATTATCGTCCCAGAAAGGTTAATCTACACATTTGCTATGGACTATTTCCCGCCATGTTATTCAATGTTATTATTGCGGATATGAGTGCATAAGTCTAAAGTTTACTCTAAACCAGTGTCATTGAGCCCTCAGTATTCTGGAATTGTATTAAATACGACTTTCTTAGACAAATTCACTTATTCTTTTTTTTTTATTAACTCTCAAAATATCTGCAAGATTGTATGAACATTCGCCCAAAATCTTAGTCGGTATTATGTGTGTTACTTTGAGAACCCTTGGTGGAGGATTCATAATGGTGCCCTGATTTCTTGCAAGGTAGATGTGGATGATGTGTCGATAGTTGAAAATATATATATTTTTGTTGATAAGGTAAAGACAATTCGAAAAAAATTTCGAAGTCCTCTTATTTTTGATGTGTATCCTTTGCACTAGTGCGGACAGAAACTTTTAAGTGTTTCTCTATACGGTGGTTAGAGAATTTCGAAATACTTTTGACAGGTGAGTTCCCTTCAGCATTCTTTTCAATTGTGTTTAACCAATTAGTATCTTTGATTATTATCTGATAATAGAATTAATTAAATCATGTAATATAGCCTTAGTGATAACTGAATCAGAAGTGTGTGCGAAATGCGATATATAAAATTCTAAAAGGGTAGAACAGTAACCTAAATTTACGTTACTACGAATTTCATGCTTGTTGACACATGTAATGATGTAATATTTTTTATAGGAATCTGTACTTTAGATCAAAATGGTTAAGTTATACGCATTAACGATCTTGTACAAGGGACCCACTGCAGCGACTCCATTAAAGGCAGCGTATGACTTGGGATCATTCTCGTTCTTCCAAAGAGGCAGCGTCCAAGAGTTTATGGCTTTTGTTAGTAAAACTATTACAGAAAGAACACAAATTGCTGCTAGACAAAGCGTTAAAGAAGGAGGTGAATACTTAATCATCTTTTATAATTTTGTCCTAATACCATATTGTACCATGATTAATGATTATTCTAATAGAATATATGTGCCATGTATACGTACGAGGGGACAGCCTGGCAGGAGTTCTTATATCAGATCATGAATATCCAAACAGAGTATCACATACATTAATTACCAAAGTATTAGACGAATTTGCCTCAAAATATCCTTCTGATAGTTGGCCAACTTTAAATGAAGCCACATCCAGTTTTCCCCAAGTGAACACCTATCTTGCAAAGTACCAGAATCCAAGAGAAGCAGACGCATTTACCAAAATGCAAAATGATTTGGATGAAACAAAGATTATTTTGGTGAGACTCAGTGCATATCGTATATAATTTATATGTATTCAAATTAATGAATTCTATTCTTTTGTAGCATAATACAATAGAAGCTGTCTTGGAGAGAGGAGAAAAATTGGACGATTTGGTCTCAAAATCGGAAGGACTTAGTATGCAGTCAAAGGCTTTCTATAAAACAGCGCGAAAGACTAATTCATGCTGCAGCTTGACAGCTTAGATGTTATATTGTATTATATTATATTAATTGTCATTGTCGCTTTACTATTTACCATGTGCACTAAACAGCGCAAACCTGGCTCTGTCATATGAATTATCTGAAAGCTTTAGAAATTGAACATAAGCTGTATTTATTTCTCTGTGATTGTATCTGATTAGAATCAATTGTTGACGATTCAGATTTTTCTATCTATTACCAATGGTTACCTGAAATCACTGCCTGTTCCATGCAGTTCAAAAATTAAGAAACAACACAGAATTATTAAGAAAAATTTAACATACATTTTCCTGAATTTTGATGTAAAAACTATTAACGGTCCTAAACCATTGTTATGATGAAAAGAATAAACAGTGTGGATCTATTATTTTTTAGAGGTATATTGCTACGCGACTGAACATATAAGAAATTTTAAGTGTACATTCCAAATGATGGCACGGACTTACATTATTGGGTCGGTATGGCATAGTATACCAGGTCAAAATGCTGGTATAAAGTAAAACGAGCATTGCGACGCAATTAAATAATTAGGTCTTTTACTACTAATAGGAAAGAGGAGATAATGAAATGCATTATGATCATTTCGTAAGTCGTAGTCAGTGACTCGGCAAATAAAATTGAAATTATACGTCTATAACCAAAGGCAAGAGAAATGTAATCAATATAAATGTTTGAAAAATTTTTAAAAACCTAAAGAGAAAGTTGTTTCCTGTTATCCTGGCGAAGTTACATACCTAACATCAGTATTTTATTTTATGATGCTTCTATGATAATTGCTGTTGTTCATATGTACCTTGAAATCTTACTACATATATGACATTTGTTAGGTCCTGCCCAAATTTCATACCGACGAGAATTGAATAAATTCCGAATGCTGCATCTGACCAACAACATATTGCACAAGTTGATTAAATACTGTAGCCATTAGATTGTCAGCTGCATCATTCAAGGAAGCTTTAATACATTTTGTACGAATCCTCATGTTATAATTTATATAACCCGTACTGACTGTAGCCAATGAAAATATATATATAATAGGTGTTTGTATTTGATTGTATACTGGATCAAAATCTTACGAGCATTTTGATCATGCCGCTATAAAAATGCCAGATCGAAAATTATACTCGGATCATATATAATGTGTGTATTTTAACATATTACAATACATTATATGTACAATGTTCAAATGACTTTCAATTTTAATTTCTTCGCTTTAGACTTAAAAAACTATAACTTTGCATGTGTTCAGTTAAAGGTAGTAGATTCTTTTAACAATTAAAATCTTATTTTATTACTTTTTATATATCAAACTCAATGTCATATGAGAATATTAACGCATGACTCTTTAGAAGAATAGTTTGTAGATTAAAGAAAAGAAAATACATTGTTAGTGAATCAGGGCGCGAATAGATTGTTTGACTACACGATACGAAGCACAATGATTTTATTTTGTGTTTACAGAAACGCTCGTATTTTATTTGAAGAGTACTAACTTTTACTATACAATGCTTGAATTCATTCTTCGTTTTAGAGCTTCCACAAAACTTTGTCGCCCTTCAGATGGTTGTATCCCTCTGCGTAAGCGACCTCTTTTCCCTGGTTTTAAAGATAATAAGTATACATCAATTTTAAGGAAATAAATAGCATATGCAGCAAAGAAAAATTATTAAGTCTAAATCTGCTCATCATAAAAGTGAATGATATATACAATATTCTTACCATATTTTCCATTGCTAAGCGAAGCTCATTATCTTCTTCAGGTGTAATGCTCATTTCAGGATTCAATATTTGATCTGCCTGGAGTGCATTGGTTAACATTAACGAGTCTGTAGTGTACATTAATCGGCGACGGCGTACTGCATCCACTGTATCATATTTCCAATCAGCATGTTTAGGATCATGCCTCTCCGTCTCGAAATTTAATCGTTCAATATCTTCAATCATTGATCCAACATCGCCTCCATTTGACCAATCATAGATTAATATTTCGGCATGAGAGGAAAGGGGCTTGAGATAATTTATCCTAGTACTGTTTTCTATGGTTTGAAGATAGTCTTTCGTAAAGACTTTTGAATTCACTTCGTATGGAATGCCACGCTGCTTAATCTTTTGCTGCAAATTATTTTGGATTATAAAATATACACGTGAAAAACGAATAATTGTAGTAGTGTTATTCCTAATTCAATATCTACCTGCACAGTTTCTACAGGAGCATCCAAGTATACAATCAAGTTAGGTCTCATTAGGTAATGTATTGAGTTTTTTACCGTTTCTCTGTAATTTGTCAGCGTTAGCGAGCTTACATATCCAGCTTTATGCATTGCATCCATGAATGCTACATCGCCCCAAGGACAACGTTCAATCACTACACCTTGTCCAGTACTTAATACATGCGCTAAGGCATAGATATATTGACAATATCTTGCAGCATACATATTAACTTGAAACCACCCTGCATTTTTATGATGTGGATTTTTCAAGAAATTTTCTGTATCTAAGAACTGCACTGGTTCGGAAAGCTTATCATTTAGCTTTCTCATATCATATCCAGACTCATGAATATAAAGGTCCTCCGCACTAGCAGCTGGTAAGTGTAACATTTCAAATTCATCTGCCAAAGCTTTTGCTACTTCAGTCTTTCCTGATGCAATTGTCCCATCAACAACAACGATTTTTGAATTGTCGTCAAATCGATACATCATCCTATCAAAAAGTTGGGCGAATACAGGATATCCTTTATTCACATAATCGTATGGCTTAGGACGACTATATTCAGCTGGTGGTCTAATAGATCGTATATATTTTGTACTAATAAAAGCAGCTTGCATTAAAGCAACATTTTTCGTGTTTGGTGTCACCTGCAAAATGAATTTCAGTTAAACACTTTCGTTGGTGTCCAGTGAACCTTTGTGACTACATTGATCAAATAAAATATTCTCCACGGCACATTCAATTAGCATGATTACTGAACGTATATTTCTAATAGATACATAAATACATTAATAATCAACATACAATAATTTTATAGCAGTTGCATATGTCTAACCTTATGTAATACTCCAATACCGCTGGATGGCAACTTGAAGACGGCAGTCCGAACTGTCCAAGCCATTTTCTGAGTAGTAAGAGATAAATATTTTCAACAGATTTAATGACAATTAAACATTTCAATGTGTAAATAGGCAATATCACAATCCTCAAGAACCAGACAGCTCTTACCGTAGGAAAGATGGCTACCGCCAACTGAAGTAAGCCAGTATTTATAGAACATAACAATGCAGCCATTTCATCCTGTACCTTTTGCACTATGTTCAAATTATCTAACATAATTTTATTTATTTACGACAGGATACTTTTAAATAAATTATATAAATAAAGGTCATTACTCATTTTTTTCATTTAATTTCCTCATTGATACATATTATTCATAGTTTATCTGTATAGCAACAATACGTTAATAACTGATTCTCTGTTTCTATAAAAATAACAATTTTACTTATCAAAGTTCTCTAATATTAATTACTACGATGCATTCTCTTGAGAATACAAGTCATATGTACTATCAAAATATATTTGAATGTACATTCAAGCTTAACAATATCGTTATTGCAAAAATATATCTTTGACAACGTAAAGTCGATACAACAATTAATTATTACGCTTTAACAACGTCTCTCGTAATCTTAACACCAGTAGAACAGTTCGGCATTGATATAACATTCAATATGAAATATGAACAACTATTCTCAACAGAGAGCAAAAGTGATTGTTCACAGAAAAGAGTAACAATCATACTTCATGGTAATTCGAATGACTGACATACGTGTCAGTCATACTCTGCAAAAAAAGAGAGTCGAGTCATGACCATGAAAGGTAAAAGAAATATTCATAAAGAAGCAAATTGTCTAGTAAAGTCAAAGTATCCTCCATTTCTCGAAAATCAAGCAAAATACGAGCAAAATTAAAACTCACAGGAGCTGCGCAATAGGAACAATTGGAGAGTGTGGCACGCATGATTCAGGGTGGCGAATCGGAGCAACGTTCGTCGTGTAACAAGCAGTAAACTCGTAAGTTTCGTAGAGTGTGGACGCTTTTTTGTTCGGTACCACCGTGTATAAGAGTTTTTTCCTGAGTTTCCTTAGCGGTCGTCAAACAGCAAGACGATTTCTCGTGATTGAATTGAATTTCTAACCGGGCCGCGTACAGCATTGTCGTTCAGTGACCGCACGAGGAAGGTGGTCGCATGGTGAAAATGTGAAGGAAACGCGACGGAGACGATGTGAGTGAATTTTCGGATGAGTTTTATCCCCGCGGAAGACATAGGACCGAGACACTAAACAGGCGTCTCATGTCAAAAGAATTTTTGGCATAGCAAGACATCGCGCGAGAATGGGTGAGTGGACGAGAGATCAGGAGCCGGTGATATTTATAAATAATTTTCTATTTAAGGGCGACGCTAACGGGGCGTGCCTTCGGGGAAATGCACCTTCCCATTATATGCGTGAGTACGCGCCGCAGTACGAAATTCACTCGCACTCGATACTTGTACTATACATATATCTCTCTTCTTATTTTCTCTCTTTCTCTCTGTTCTTCCATGAAGAGAAATCGAAATGTTTTCATGACTCGGCGACTTGCAGTTCACGATGGCCTGCGACAGGCTGCCTTACGCACCGTGAATCTGTGTAAATACTTAAATTACTGTGCATTTGTGATGCCGATACTATTGATAGGATAGAAGATACTTCTAGTACAATATTCCATCAAGCCCTGACTTCTATCAGAGATCTGTACTTCTTTTTTGCTCCATTCGTGTCTACTAGGCTGCGTCTGTGTTTCTCCTTTTTTATTTTTTTCTTGACGATCTAATTTCAACCGGAGCATAGGGTATATATTTATTCTGTCTCAGCGTTATGGATGCAATCACTGCTTCTTCTGTTAACTGAGATTTATATGACACCCGGAAGAATGCACTTTGATGTGCCTTGATGCTTTGATTTTGGAGCACTTTTGATATTTTGTATTAATACAAGTTTCAAATGTATATATTGGAAGTATATTTTCTTTTTTTTTTTATTAATAACTTCTCATTGAATTTCTTACCCTCATTTCAGGATTAAGTATTTTATTTTTTCTTGTTATTACTACATGCGGTTGAGTGATAATCTTTCAACTCAAACTGTATGTGTGGCACCTATGTTATTACAACTGTTGGACTTGATATAACATTTGGATTTTCAAAATTCATGTGACACTTGTCAGGCTGTGACTAAGCAAATGTGGTCTTCGTTTAGCTCTGGGAGGTATAAATGCTGTGTAATCAAAATGTCCAATGCGAACGCACAATTAACGCACGTTGACGCATAACACTGACAATTTACCAAATTACATACGCATTCCAGTAATGTATATATTGGTTATATTTAGTATTGTCTGTTACAGACACACAAGGAGGAATGTCGCGTAACACTGGTCCTGGACTCTATGAGTTCTTGATGGAGGCTGAGCTACAAGAGTATTACCCAGGAATTCGAGGTTTGCAAAATTACTATTAGAAGCAATATTAAATAAGAATAACCAATTGTATTCTGTCACTGCAGTTGATAGAGTGCAATGTGTTCATCATTATTCTATAGGGCTATTACTTAAGTGGCTGCACTTGACATACTTGAAAGCATTCAACTATCTCTATCACCAATGCTTATTAATTTTTTCCTGATAAGAACTTAAGTGCTGTATAACGTGTGAATCTTATTCATAGAGTAAATTCTTTTAAAAATACTACCAACAGTGTTATGCTGATAAGGTCCTTTAGTCATTATAACACTTTAGTAAAATGGATTCGTTAAAGTATCTTTATTTTTTCTTATTTACATAGGGGATCTAAAGGTCCAGACAACAGCTCAGCTTAAATATGTGACAGAAGAAGATCTAACTGCTATTGGCATGACTAAACCAGAAATGCGTCGTTTAAAAAAGTACTTTCAAAAGCACTTCCCACAAAATTATTTATCTAAATTTAAGAAGATGCTCCTTCCAAAACGGGAGGAGCAAACGCCTGGCGCATTGGGAATGCTTCCTGAAGAGAGACAAGACAGACCACCTATACGTGTTCCTAATAAGCATATGATTCCTGCCGATGCAATAATTGTCAATAAGGAATTAGGAACAGGAGAGTTTGGTGTCGTGCAACAGGGAGTGTGGACGAATGATGGCGAGAGAATTCAAGTAGCAATCAAGTGCTTATCAAGAGAGCGAATGCAGAACAATCCTATAGAATTCTTGAAAGAGGCTGCCATAATGCATTCTATAGATCATGAGCATATCGTTAGGTTATACGGTGTTGTATTAGATACAAACTCTCTAATGCTTGTGACAGAATTAGCACCACTGCGATCGCTCTTGGAATGTCTCAAAGAACCGAGCTTACGAGCCAGCTTTCCCGTCTTGTCCCTATGTGACTTTGCCGTACAGATTTCAGACGGGATGCAATATCTAGAAGCAAAGAGACTGATACATCGTGATCTTGCTGCGAGAAACATCTTGGTCTTTTCAAAGAACAAAGTAAAAATTTCAGACTTTGGCCTCTCACGAGCATTGGGCGTTGGTAAGGATTATTACCAAACGAATTTTAATGTAAACCTAAAGCTTCCCATCGCCTGGTGTGCACCTGAATGTATCTCCTACCTAAAATTTACATCCGCAAGTGATGTTTGGGCCTACGGAGTCACACTCTGGGAAATGTTCAGCTATGGTTTTCAACCATGGGCAGCGTTAACGGGTCATCAAATCCTGGAAGCAATAGACGAGCCTAATTTTCAACGTCTGGAGCAACCGGATTGCTGTCCTAAAGATTATTTCTCTCTTATGCAACAATGCTGGCAACACGAACCGACTAAGCGGCCCAAGTTCTCTGAATTAATTAAATTACTTCCTGACTTGAAGCCAGAACAAGTGCAAGCTGTTCAGGATAGTGCTGAGCCAGGTCAGCTTGCTTATCGACAAGGAGACGTTATCACGGTCCTGGATAAAGGAAGCAGCAATACTCTCTGGAAAG
Organism: Pachycephus smyrnensis; assembly: GCA_030142225.1. NCBI lineage: Eukaryota > Metazoa > Arthropoda > Insecta > Hymenoptera > Cephidae > Pachycephus > Pachycephus smyrnensis. The sequence goes on from JARQST010000391.1 coordinate 419,001, forward strand.
GAGTACTGAACAACGGGAAAACGGGATTCTTTAATCCGGCTCACACGATAGCTTATCTGGGATTGAATTTACCCAGTAATAAGCCTGGAGAGTTCACACGCGGTGATGGAAAGAATGCTTTCTCTTCGCAGCGCAGAAAGATACGAACGGATATGATTTCTTCACCGCAAGGTGACCTCAAGCATACCGGTCACGTTGGTTTAGACGGAGCTTATTTCGGTGATATTAGCTTTCTAGGGGGAAAGTACCCACACTTGCCGAGACAAGTGGTAACACCGTACAAGCCGCAAGAGGATGCCACAGATAATTCTAGTCAAGTTCTGAGTCAGGATGGAAGGAGCGTAGTAGATGCGGCAAGAGAATCAATCAGAGATAGCAGAGACATACAACATATGCAACACGACACGCAAAACAAGCACGGTAATTTTTTGTTTACTTGCTTTTAGAGGCAGTACATTGAATACATTCTCTGAACTATTACAAATCAGTAATTTTTCATTACAGATAGCTTATGGTCGGACACGAGTTCAGAGATATCGCATCTTGGAACTCTTGGACACGCCAGCAAACAATCGGTGTCTGCCAATCTACCTGGCAGTACGGATACTGTTGGCGCGGATCATGAATACCATGAGATTAGCGATGAAGAGAATCAGGATAGTCCACTAAGATTCGATAAACCATTGAATTTCGATTTTGGGCCTAGTCTCTTGGATGAGATGGATCAAATGTTTAGATCGTTGGGTACGTATGAGAAACATTGGAATAGTATTCCTCAAAAAGTGTATCTATCTGATTATCTAAATTTCACTCATTAGGTTCTTCTCCGCCGCCACCACCACCAGGACATCCACTACCCACCGAACATGACTCTAGCAATGCTAGAAATGAACTCCGAGAGATACAAGCAAAGCAATGTAGTAAGAAGAAACAGGCCACCGTGAGTCCTATAAATGTACAGTAATCTTTACACCATTTATAATTTGTATGTGTTCTGAGTTTGTAAGTCAATTGATGTCTCGCATCATTTTATTAATCATTATTGCTTTGTGTGCGTAATATTCGTTACGATACTGAGGTATACATTGATTTTCTGTTTTGCAAAGAATGGCGCGCCCTCGATATAACGATTCCAAGGTCCGATCCATTGATATTATAGAGTTCAAAAACAAAGAAAGAAGAAATGCAGCCCAATCTCGTAATAGACGGTTAACATTTTTTCGATCATTTAGGTGAAGCCTATATCAGCCTCCGATCAGAAAACACTCTACTCGGCCATTGCAATGGCACAGGAATTGACGGCACGTTCCATGACAGATCTTGAGCATCCACCGGAGTCACCACGAACACCTGCCAGTCCTTCGAGGCGCAGAAAATTCTCTTTTAAGTTGCCACATCAACACAGTCCAAAACCAGACAGACGACACTTTTCAGAGGAAGCAGCGAGTATACCTGATATCCAGGTACAATAAACATTTTTTAGTTTTTCTTTTCATAAGTGTGCCGATGGCATACAGGAACTTCAGGAAGATGACATTGCACCTTTTGTCTCTCGATGCAATAACTTTTTTCTTTGCAATAACATTTCATCACTCTTCGATTAATCATTTTAGATAGATACGCATCACATTCCCATCTCTTCGATGAGGTACAATTTTACACTTTGCACACTTGATATCAATTCCAAAGTTTTACACCAATTACTCGATTATTTTTTTATTTATTCACGTGGCTTACTCTAATAATTTGTCTTATGGTGCCGCTCACATGTGGTATTTAAATCTACGTAGGTATCTTTCTTTTACAATACATTAACTAAGCGTTCTAACGAAGTGGTTGTTATGGAACGGCGTTAATTCCTGATGCCACATGATATTTAACATATATTATAATTGCAATTGCTACTAACATATCTACATACATCCTCTCTTTACCTTAAGTTGAGATAGTGCTTACTAACGCAATAACTAATATCAACCTTTCCAATATCCCTATATTCCTCTCTCGTTTATTGTTTTATTTATTTACGCAACTGTCGTTTATGGTGGTTTTCGTTCTGGTTACCGAACAATTATTATCCTTTGCGTTTTATTGTGAAATCATTTATTTTACGTGCTTGTAACTTGATCGTTGATCGAACAAAAATTGCACTTCATACTTTTGCGTGCTTGTTTGTGCCGGCCTTATTCCGTTTCTCAAACATACAATGTATTATCGAACGCAATACGTAATTGCATGATATTTCTTTCAATGTGTCTGACATTTTGTGATGCATGTATTCATCTTTCACATTGCACCTTTTCTGTTGTGATTCTCATTGTTAACTGATTATGACTTGTAAAGTGGCTATGCTCAAGTCTGCAATCACTGTCTTCCACAGTGTCCAGCATAGATTCCCTTGGTGCACCATCCACTTTAAAATTGCCCTTATGGGATAAAGCGTCTGCTGAATTTTGTTTTGCAAAATCCCGTGAACTATTGACAAAACCCAGCGCCTGGACATCGTATATGGACGTTGAGTTTGACACGCGTATTCTGGATAATGCAGCGACCAAAAAGAGTCTGGTGAAGTCGACAGAGTTCCTTGAGAATGGGAATAAAAAGAGCACCTGCAATATCGAAGGTCTTCTAGATATGGATACAAAGAGCTGTTTAAAACAAAATGGTAAACTCTCGTACAGCGTGGAAAATTCGAACTTTGACTTTCCCAGGGATCCTAAGAGAGTTTCTACGAGTTACGTTGATAGATACTTCGAGCAACCCAAATATTTTGACGAGGATACCGCGCTGGACTGCGCCAGTGAAAAAGCAACATTTTTTGGTAATGAAAAATTTGAGAATTTCGAGAAGATTAACAATTTGGAACAGCCGAGCAAGAATAAGTTTTATCCTAATTTAAAGGAGCAGGGCGTAGTGAGTAACGATAGGCACGGTGCATTGCCACAAAGTAAAATCAGCAATTCAGAACAATCGACCAGGGAAAGAAAAACAAATTTGGAGACCCAACAGGATGAGCTGTCAAATTTTGACTCGAGCAGAGAGAAGAGTGGAAATTTTGAATCTCCACGCAGTAAATCTATTAAATTTGAGTCACCGCGTGATAAGCTAGCGAACTTTGAGCTTGGAACAAGACCTAAAATATCAAGCTCCCTCGGAGACTCATCCAAAATAAACATTACAGAACTCACGAAGAAGTTGGATTTACAGAAACCTCGAGGCGGCAAGGTTACATTCGCTCCGAGAAATCCAAGTCAGGAATCAAAGAATATTTACGGCTCCTCCGATAGTATCAAAGCAAATTTAAAAATAGTCGGTCCTGATAGCCCGCGAGGTAATTTAGAAGCCGTGAGAATCAATATACAAAGTTTCCGTAAAATCGAGCAAAACCAGAACGGACACGATAACTTCCCGTTTGTGATATCCAACAATCCGTTGTTCATCGCTGAACCAGAGAAAAAGGAATCTCCAATATACAGTAGTTCTGAAAGCTTACGGGTGAATTTTCAACGTCTGCGACGAAAATCCGACGCCGAGATGAACAATCAAGTTGAACTAAGCAGTAAATTATTAGCTGAGAAATATCAGCGTGAAGTTTCCGGTTTGGAAAGTGTGAAGAACTATTTGGATTCCAAAAAGGGTCAAGGTCTAAATCTGGGCCTCGGAAAGCTCACCCAAAACATGATACAACTCGGTAAAAATATCGCTCAAAATTCAAGAAACTTGGAAACAGCCGTAATGAAGCCTACAGCAGCTAATACGAAAAATCTGGATTTATCTACCCAAGTAGTAAAGCCAGCACGAACGTTAAACGCACCGATTCAAAAACCTAAACATTTGGATCTCAACATTCCATTTAAAGCGAAGCCAAAAATGAACATGAAGTTAAATCTAACTCAACGATCCAATGCACCAACTAGTCCAAATATGCATCAACACATCCTGGAACCACCCAAATTATACCAGAACGATAATACCAGGAAGGAAATACCTAAACCGGAAATATTAACTGAGAAGATTCAAGCTAATATGAATATTTACCGTCACAGGACCTCATCTTTGTCTGAAAATCGTAAACCACCCCTTAGAAACGTACGGAGATCGTTTCATCCCCGTAACGACTCAAGCGAGGACTCCGATTCGATTTCTCATTCAGAAACGGATATTAGAAGCCGGTTGCGTTACAAGCGTCGCCATAAGAAAGTTCCGCATAGTTTACGGTTAAATTTCAAAAACAAAGGACATTTTTTGCATCCTGATTCAGCCAGAGGTTTCTCGTCTGTTGAGTTATGTGGAAAATCCCCACCACCCTCAACGAGCTTTTTAAATTCTTTATCGCCGCCATTTTCATCGCGTAACAATTTACTCTCATGGCCGGAAAGCGCTCCCAGTTCTAGTTTAACGTTCACTAGTAATTCTGATCTGGATTCGGATACAAGCTCGGAATATCCTGAATTTATTAATGATATGTTGACCTTCCCACCATCGCCAGCTCCATGAAATTCACTTTGTACTAAACTGATAGGAGAGTTCGATGTTTGCTCGGATATCACGCGTCTCAATTAATCAAATTCGGATGAGTGTGTTGCGCGATTGGGATGCATGTCGTTTGCTCATACTAATATAAAAATACGTTACTCGTCAATGGGCTAATTGTAAGGTAACGCAAGTCTAAAGCCAACGTGCTTCGTAGAGATCGGTTAACAATATCGGCTGCACGTCAACCGATGTCATGGACTCTGGTTATTTACGCTTAGCATGCTTGCATGATATACAGGACACTCAATGTTATTAATATTCGTATAATAAAACACTTTTGATATATTTACAAATTTATACAATTTGTACACGTATTATTAGAATAGATCCAATGAGTCCAGTACACACATAATATGGACTGACTAATTATTAGAATAGATATTTTAATATACACAAAGAAAAATCAGATATATATATATATATAAAACATATACACATATATCTATCATGTACGCACTAGTCATCGTATTGTTTTTAAGTGGTCCTATTAGTTTTTAATTTTTTTTTTTTCATTTGGTTCAAACGTAAGTCGAGTACGACTCGCGAAATTCCTATCCTGATTGCAGAGCAATTATTTTTATTTGATTCCAATTATTTTGAAACGGAATTAAAGCACTCAATCGTTCCGTTTACCTTTGAACCAATAATCTGTTTATTTGTTTCTGTCTTTTTTTAGTTTTCTTTTTTAATTTCCATTTTCTTCTCTCCCAAATCTATCCCCTCCCACGAATTGTTTAGGCTACGTTGTCGGACGAGGCTAAGGAAGTGTACAACAGCCTGGTGGAAACACCGAGTATAGAAACAGCATCGGATACAAATCCATTGCGTATGTTGCGTTCGGGTCTTTCAATCGTGAGGCCCAGAATTCGTGGAAACAAGCACGCCACCCTGGGCCATACCGTTTCCTATCCGGAGGAGATCTCGACCGATCATAGTTTGCAGTTCGAGTTGCACAACAGCGGCGCGAAGACACTGCCAAAAATTCGTGTACCACCACCGCCGAATGCACCGCCACCAGTACCACAGACACGCAATTTGGAGAGGCACAATTCCGCTTCAGAAATTGAGAACAATCAGAATCAGTTTAATGTCGATGAGAATCCGATACCTTTGCCGCCAAGGGATCGGTCCAAGACACTACAGCCAAAATCAAATCTTGCTAGACATCAGAGAAAGCATCCCCTTATCATTCCTGGCAGTGGAGTTACTAGGACATTGGCAAAGATGGCTGTTACCACACCACCAATTGAGGATCAGATCGATGGACACCAACCCTTCGCTAGTCATGATATCAACACCCAGCATCAGCACCAGGAAACTGGTACCATCTCTGAGGAAAGCTGCTCACCTGAGATCGCAGCCAATAGGTATGCATACTCCTGGCTTCTATATTGTTTACTGTGAGAGGGTTAGTAATACTTTATGATATTCCAGCCCTGAGGAATTTGAACAGAGGATAGACTCTGAATTAGCTGCATTGGACTCGCTGCCCATCGAAGAGAATAAGTTGCATCGGTGCAGTGTCATCTCTGAAGATTTATTGGAGTTTTCGGATAACTTGATTGATTGCGATGTTATAGAATCTCAGCAAAACACACTCGAGCATCGTGACAATAGACACTCCACTGATTCTCCAATTATGAATCAACTTCAAAGGAAGATCAGTGTAGAATCGAAGTGTTCGATAAAGAGTTCCACCTCCAAGTGTCCACAGGATAACATGGAGACTAGTGACATGAGTAGAAACTCTACCCCGACAAGCTTAAATCGCTCTGAAGATTCGAGCCTTTCCAGTAAAGTAGACGCATCGAATTCAAGTCTATCAGGTAGATCACAGACATCCATTAACAGAGGAAACTCTTCCTCCATTACACAACCAAAAGCGTGCAACGTACCTTTGCAAATTGAGTATGTGCATAATGAAAAATATGCAACAAATTCAACGAACGTTCACGGTAATGTAATTCCAAGTAATATCGTCAAGACCCAGACACAAATACTCCAGAATCGCGACACCTTCGCAAATTCTGCTCACATCAATCCTAACGATGATTTCCATACGAATAATTCCTCGAAACCGCCACAGCGACAATTGTCGAATGACAGATCCTCCGCTCGTACTAGTGATTTATCTCGACAGTCTGATCACGTGTCTTGCGAGGATTTGTTGGAGTTTGCCTGCGATGGTCCTAACGTACGTAGAACACGAGGTCCACGAAATGGTGAACAGTCAGACGAAGTTAGAATAATGTTAAAAGTCCTACACGAACAATCCACACCGGAATCCTGTGTCGCTGCACTTAACGTCACTGATTGGGACGTTCTGGCGGCGATAAAATTAGAGCGTCTTCAAGGATTACTCAAGAAAGAGAATAATTTCGTTGGCCTTGAAGACTGTAAGGTGATGCTGAGTCAGTGTGGCGGTGACGTTGTCAAGGCTGCTGCTCTCTTGAGAAACACGGACGACACGGCTGCCGTTTAGATCGGTAATCTCGAACTTTATGGAGGAATTTACGTAATATTCAAAGTATATAGAAATTTATAGAAATGTACAGAGTTTTTCACTGTATGCATTGACGAACATTAATAGCGATCCTTCCTGTTCGTTAATCTTTCCCGTTTTACTGGGAGGGATGGTATTTCAATCCTTAAGAAGAGACGAAGCTAGATGACTTTAATTTCAGTAGCTTTGAACCATAGGTTTAATGACATTTAGATTATTTATTATTACATTGTTGTCGACACGGATGAAAATTTGATTCTTGTATTTTGTTCTGGCCAATCTATAGATAGATTGTAGGCGTTGAATGCTGATTGAGTGTTCATATGGCCAATTTCTTGTTTTTTGTTTTTGTTTTTTCTTTTATATGAATGGTCGTGGTTTGCTTATCCGATGGGACAAGCGCTAACGATTGGACCATTCAACTTGAATCTATTTCCTACGTAATGTGATAGCGTAAACAATAGTACGATCAATAAAATGTATTTTTCATACTGTATGGAAAATACGTAAGGATGCGTTTATCGCGATGCGCGACCGTACATTCTTGTGCCGGGTAATAGACTGCATTTATGTCACAGCAATCAGGTGTTCTCTGAAAAATGATTTAGTGCTTTTTGATCTCTTGACTGGATTACCTACAAAGAGCCGTAGTGTAACGGTCAAATTATCATTCATATTCAGTCAAGTGTATATTGTCTTGAAAAGTATTTTCTTACATTATTTCCATGCAATTTGGAGAAGTATGTGTCTGTAATATAATTACAAATTAAAAAAGAAAAGAATCCTCGTCGTACGTTGCATTTAAGGTGAAGTTTTTATACGGCAAATCGTTTACATACATAGTTGCGCTTTGTCCAGTTGAGAGATTGATGCCACGTATATTTTATAATGAACTTTAAGTACTTCTAGTTGTAAGGATCTGTGATTTTTATTTGATGAAATTTTGCGAATGAAAGATGCATCAATTAAAAGCTATACTGTACATATATTAACGTAAGGATATTGATATACATGGATATTTCTTCCCGTCTCTCTGTTGCTGCAGAACTACGTGCAAGAATAGCGCACAGGAAATGCTCACTATACTTCGAAATCCCTCTTGTATATTTAAAAACATGAACCACGACATAACCAACGATTTGAAAAAATTGCTCGTGCGTTACAAGTAACTTAAGAGTTTGTCAAAAGTTTGAAAATCATAACTGATATGAGCGTTAAGTGCAGCGAATGTCAAACCTTTTGTAAAAGCTTTATGTACAGTAACGATAATTTTACGCGTCGAGTATCATCCTGGCTATGTCAGAATATTTTTTTTTCTTTCGTGCGACGATAAAAAGTAATACTAGAAAAATTCCAAGTACCATACGTTAATCATTCAAAGTATAGTTTTCGATAGTAACATGGTAATTTACAAATGTCAAACCATTGTTAACCAGCGTGTGTTGATAGCTCCGCTTGATGTGACAAAGCAGATTATTTTTATTCGCAAAACAAGAAGAACTTCAATCAACGAAACTGTACTGCGTATCTCCGTACTCTAAATTTAAGTTTATATTTTTATATTAACGTCAGATTTCAATTATGTCAGGCCTACTCGTATATGAATCTTTATCGAACTTCCACCAGACAATGAACCAAAAATATCTACGTTGTATAAAAAATGTTAAAAAATCTTAAGGTCGTATGCAAGTAACAATGCAATTGTACTGTTTTTTTTTTGTTAGCTGATACACATTATTGAATTAACTTACTGTACAACGTTTTTATGACATCCTGCAGAAGAAGAATGAACAGCAAGACGTAACGGGCCAAATTGCTACGGTCTTTCCTTTGACAGAATACTGTAGCAAGCAAGGCAAGAGAGTGATGTTACATTAAAAATTGCTCATTGTTGTTTCACAGTAAAACGTATATATATACTAGTATGTATATATATATATACACACACACACGACCCTTTTTTCTCAAAAACTAGAAGCAGCAATAACAATCTTACTATCCTTGGCACAGGAGTATGTCTATTATATTTTTTATCGAATCGTTCGAGCAAACCAAAAGATTTACAAAAGAAAAAAAAGATGTAATTGCCTAAATAATTTTATTTTACTTAGCCTTATCAGATAAGTATACCGTAGAATACGCTTTGAGAGCATACAATTTCAAAGCCAATGTACTTATGAAATCCACAACACTTGTACTTGAAAGCTATATGCTGAAAAATATCTTTTCTAAATCGTTACGATGCTTTGACATAGGCTTGAAAAATAGAAAGAAACATACTTTATTTGTAATATATTATTGTAAGTGTACATCTGCGTATATTTCTTAATATACAGCATACAGTATCTGCCAATACGCGAGATAGAAAAAGATTAACGAAATAGCAAATAGTCATCGGGTACAGGAGGACAGAAAAGAGAATTTAGAAAAGGGAAGAGAAATGGGTCTGGTTCGTACGACTAGCAAGAATTTTCGTAATTCTTACCCTGATTAATATAATAAAGCGTACACAAGCCCCAAATACACTTTTGATACGCGATCAATTATAAACTCCCGTATTTATACATCTCTATATTATTATACATAAGAAAAAGGCAAAACACGAAGATGTTTTATATCTGCTGTATTTACGATAATATATACATGAAAAATTTGAGAGAAAAAAAGAACAAGAAATACGATGCTACGAATTCAAAAATATTCATTTCCTATAACGTCCCAGTTATATCATGAGTTATGTCATCTTTTATATCAGTTTTGTACGTGTGGATAACACTTGAGCACACACGGCACCGACACATTTCATTGTTAGTGCGTACACGCGTTTTGACGTAGCGGAAGCAAAGCTGCTTTGAGCGAACCAGCTGCCAACTTAGTGAGCTATAGCGAGCGAATGAGCGAACGAAGGAGCAAAGCCGAACACTTACTCGGGACGGTTTGCGCTGGTTTGCAGACAGCAGACTTACCAAAGCCGATATCGAGATTGGCTGTCTAGTAGTTTTACTCCGCGCTCAGTATATCGGTTCTGTTATATTTCTAACGTGCTATGTAATATCTGGTGCTTAATTGGAATCTTAAAAAAAAAGCAATCACGGTGAGTCTACTGAAATTTTAATTTAACGTTTTGGGAATATTATGAATTTGAAATGACATATAAGCTACGAATATTTCACTGTTTAACGGTAGCAATGTCACTCTTGTAAGATGGATCGATAAGGGTAGATATATTAATTTTAAATACGTTTGTACAATTCGACGCGCAGTTTCATATGCATTCAAGGGATTTTAAATGCTCTTATCAAACAGTCAATTAGCGTGACTCTATTTTGGGAAAATCAAATAAATCCTAAATGAATTATTTAACTCGGGTAGAACCGGCGACTTTTTATTTATCGTAGTCAAACACTTAAAAAAATTCTTAGATACGTAATAGTTGTCTATATGGTTTTTTTGCTCCGACCCAACGAACAACTGCATAAATTGTATGTGCGTTGAGCGCGTGAGGCACGAGCCCGTAGCGAGACGCAAGTTTACGTCCGTGATAACGGGTCTCGGAAATTTTGCGGAAAGAATAGAATTCGTTGAGAAAGACTCTGCAGATACCAACAACGGGTTACGAGAGTGTTAGACAATATATAGCAGCAGTGCAGGTGACCGGAATGTCGACTCCGTAAACCGATATGTGCTGACTCGTTCCGTACTCGGATATACTCACAATCAGTATGAAGTCCGACGTTCGCTAAACGATCTTTAATTATCCTGACTTTAATCAGACTTCTAGGTGAAAAAAAATTGGAAAAAGAAACGGCACGATACTCGTTCAATTTCGGAGCAGCAAATAAATCTTCGGATACATAACGATCATGGCACCTGAGTCCTTGAGATACCTTTCCTCTGTGCTATCACAAGTGAGTATAGTCGATACAGTTTAGGTCCGAGGAATCGTGTTGAATGAGCGATAGTTTCTTGAAACAATCAAGTAAATGTCCATTTTTCACGGTGAATATTGTTTTTTAAATTTCATTGAACTATTTTCATGGAATAGACAAATATCGTGAAATTTTCTTTAACTCCGTAAATACGATTCTCTGGTAACATTGTCAATGTGTATCCGCCTTTAAGTACCTGTAGGTCGTTAACGTTGGAATCTTAACCGGTTATTTTTGAATAGTTTTATTTTTCGTTTGAACTAAAAAAAGAGGAAGCACCGATAGCGGAGCGTTCGATTGAAATGGCGGGAAATGAATAATTTGTTTTGCATCGATACACAACATATAGCGGAAGATGTCAAACCGCTAGATAACTGCCGTGGCCAGAATTCTTTGCGCATCCTTAAATTGAAGTTTTTCTGCTCTTTTTTTACGAATAAAGTCACGTTGCATGGCAACAGGGTAGTGGTCCGGCCTGAGCATCCTAGCGGTCGGTCAGTCCAACATAACTGTCTTCTGCACTTGCTTTAAGTTTACAACTTTACCGTATCCCCGCAATGTGCTGCATCCTTGAAAGCAGATGCACTCGACGCTTAACAGGATCGTAGAGACGAGATGATTTCCGGTTGGAATTAACTGAGTTTCGTATTTTTTATCGAATATTAATTATGATCATAGAATATAGTAGGCAGCTGCTTATCGAATCAGTGAACATCCACAAAGAGCATCATTAACTCCAGGCAAGAAAGACGCGAGGAAGACTGAGTGATTAAAATTAAAATTATTAACATCGAATTAAATCATTACAGCACTTCGCGTATAATGAGATCTGGTTAATTAAGTACAAGACATTCCTTGATCAGACTTGTAATGGCAATGACTGTCAAATGGTCATGAAAGTTCGCCGAATTTTGAAATATCGCGCCTTTCGTAATTCACGTCACGTACCCGGTGCCACTTAAGGACGATTTGAATACCACGAGTAGAGAGTTAAGTGGCGCCTTGCTCTCTTTGGAATTTTACCAAAACAACGTGAAAGTTTAAATACAATACAAAATACATATATGCCCGGAGTGTTGCAAATTCACATCTAAAATTTTCCGAACTTTCAAACAATTTGATCGTGGCATTGTTTCGAGTAGTAATTGTCTATCTTTCTCTTACGTACGTAAATACCATTGGTGGGTAGTCTAGAAAAAAGTCGTTAGTCATATCGAATACACTAGGGTGCAATGCACACTTTCCGTGATCATCGTGGTTAAATCTGACTCAGTATCAAGTGACGGATAATGACGGGAATATGTGCAATGCAAGGATTAACGATATCATCGTTATCAGTAGATATAAAAACGATTCGAGTCAAACAATACTCAAGTACACTCTTTACGCATCGGTTAGGAGTCACGTATAAATCAGTAAGTGAATTACATCTTTATCGAAGGTATCTTAAAATTGACAAGTATTTTCACGCAATCTAACTTTATTCCAATCTCGTACAAGAGACGCAGCTAATCCTATTGAAGAGGATAATACCGTAGGTACTAAAATGGCGATCGAAGATCGGTTAGTGAATGCTAACAAGTCCTTTAATATTCTTTGGCACCAACAGTCGTTCGCCATTATACGTTGGCGGTCAACTTCGTAAATTTCTCGTCGTTCATTACTGGATTTACTCGGGGCGGAGTAAAAGATTCTGGGTGCAGTCTTCAGTACAGTTATAACTCCTGTGCGAGGCTGACGTCTCGTAGACACCGTGGTGAACTCACCACGTAAGGAAGAGCAGGCCATTTTTTTTCCATCGCAACCGAAGCCTCGTTCGCGATACATAGTCCTTCGCCAGTTCGGCGTCCTTCGAAAAAAGGCCGCCGAGAAATCTTAAATTCAAATTTGCCGCGTAAAATCGAAAGTAAACATAACGAGGGAAACTTCGAAAATGAATTTTCTCGTGACTGCCTAAGAATATTTTTTTATAAGTAACATTAAACCTTACATATCATTTTTCAAGGTTCGTTATAACACGTAATTGTAATTTCATAAGACAGGTCTTATGATAATCTTATATGCTAATGAAGCTTTAATTAATGAAAGCAATAAAACAACTCAGTTTTGAATATTTATTATTACATTTTTAAATAAAAGCAATCGCAATTGTCGTATCAGTAAATATGAGATTATTAAAGAAATACTGACTGCTGACTAAACGTAAAGAAATCTCGTGAAGCAATATAATTACAAGTGATTATGAAGTGACAAAGTGATCGTATAGAGTGTAAAAATGTTGTGCCTCAAGAAACGAAGAACCTACAGCTTCACGCAAGGAGCCTGTGAGGATTTGCCGAGAAGAGGAAAAAAGGATAATCGTTACAATGAGTCTTCAAATATGGCCGTTACGACTTTACCGCGTAAGCATGGGTGAGTCAATATATTTTAATATCGATTTTTCCCATATACTATATATATATACACCTGAAACATGTAGGGTAACTTTTAAGAATAACATTAACGACAAGCGTCGTAAAACAATTCTATTGGTCGCGTCGTTCCTGAATGAAGCAAACAATTCACCGCACGAAGGACGCGTGCGGCAGGATATACCAGCTGCAGCGGTAAAAGTAGGTAAAAGTAGTTCAATACATCCGAACAGCCGGAATACGCGATATACATAATTGCAATGTTGCGAGTCCACGCACCGAGCCTCAATAGCCACAAACCCCAAGGATTTCCATTCCGCAAGAGACAAGAAAATGTTTTCTTTCTCTTTCGGAACAGTTCACTCGGAGAATTCTCTCGTCACTTCGAAATTAGCATATAAACGAGTCTGCGAATATCTTTACCCAAATCATAGAAACTCGCCCGAAACAGTACGGGACGGTAGAAAGGAAGTGGAATGTAGAGTTGCAGTAACGTTACTTAGCTTGAAAAAAAAAATAGGACAGAAAAAACGGAGTCAGCCATTTGTTACTTAAGTCGTGTTTATCCTTACGGTTCTATCACGCAGTACCCGTATATAAAGTATATCTATATGTTTATATCTACCTAAGTATATTAACTTAGCCTAACTATATGCATATATGTATAATATATAATGGTGTATGTATACATAGAGAAGTCGACTGGCTTTCCTATATGTCTTATACATATAGGAACAGTCTCTCCAATTAACTATTGTTAACTCGTGCTTGATAGAAGCCCATCTTTTACCTGAGACTTGGGTTCACATCCAGATTTCCCCACAATGGGAAATACTCGGGAACCGTAAAAGATGAATGAGCAATTGTCCCGTCCTCGAGTCATTCCTCAGGAACACTGAGAGGCTGCTGTGTACTTCATCTCAAGAGAGTGTTGGTATTTAATGAATCTTAGATAAGATTGCATTCTGATGCACTTGCATACCATTTCACTGTGTCATTCTATACCAACTTTTGGTTGACTGGATGAATATAGGAAACTACGAAGAGGAAATTTCTTGATGATTGTAAAAAGAAGAAATGAAAAACCAGTTGTATGTATGAATTTTTATTGAAATCTGGTTTTCATTGCTATAAGGTTCTCTCTTATCAGTAGTGCTTAGGTATTACTTAATTGTGGAAGTTGCTTGTTCACTTTCACAATGGTAATGAGACTACATTGACTTTGAGTAAGGATATATACACATACGAATGCATGATGTGCATCTTGGCTGATTCTTGAGGTGGATTGGGATTGTTGGATTTTTTTTTATATGGATTATCTGACAATGCCATTGTCATTATGGTGGATCTTCTATTTGCTCGCGTAGAAACGTCCGACGCTCCGTGGAGAAACGTAGTCGGCGCAAATAGGCGTCGCCATACAAATAAGGCACGGAGTCAGTTTCCAATCGTTCAGTTATTCTGTTCGCGACGTTGAACGTTTCCGTTGCCGACGGGAAGTGATATAAATTCACCAACGTACATTTTGTCGCTAATCAGATTGGCTATGAGAATCTAATCGGTTCAACATACCGTCGAAAAGTATTTCACCCGGTATTCATTAATGGCGACGACGCTCTGGTTTTGTTTACGTAAGATTTGTCACAGCCGAGTTGTCGGCAGCTCCTGGAAAAAAACATAAGGGACGAAAAAAGTCGTTAACTGCCAATTTCAAAGTTTATTCATGACAAATCTTTTGAGCGACGGGATGCGCATTTTATCGAAACTTTTGCATTGCGCAAAACAATACGAGAATACTGCAGTCACAATGGCCGCCGGGAATGGTAAAAAAGTTAAGGATGAATAGAGTTTAGCGAAACGACCGGTGTGAAGAAAGTTATGCGAAAGTAAATAGCGTGAAAAAAGATAATGTAATGCGCGAACGATTAAACGTAAATGTAAATGTTTGTTCGTGGAATATATAATAAAATTTGGCTGCATCCAAGAAAAACCGGAACCATCACTTTGTGTTCTTAGAGGATATGCATAACGCGTGTACATACAAGAAGAGCATCTTACGTAAACCTGAGGACTTTTTTTTTCTGCCGGACAATTATTCATAATTGCAATTAATTACCTACATTTATGTTACCTGCCTTACCTGAGCGACTCAACGCTGAGAACGGCACTGTTCTCAGACAATTTCCTAGCTGACGAGTATAAACTGCATTTTGAGTCCTTGCAGGAATGTCCTCATTTATCTCAGGATGCTTTTAGTTGAACAAGCAGTGTGCAACGGATGAGCGCAGAGCCGTAGTAACTTCCTGCAGTAACACCTCTGGTAATTTATCATTTCAATCTGAACAGCTCGCACCTTATGGTGTCTCTATGATTAGGAAATCAATAATAAATTCAAAATATGCCAATGCAGTATCCGGATACATGCTTTCTAACTTCTACCTTGTAAGTTGGATTTGTGTGATCCGGTAGTATGCGGCTCTATTGCTAATGTACCAATTGTACATATCCATTCTTCGGTGTGATTAGCATAGAACTGAAAATAGGTGAAGGTCCAGTGCAATCGTTAAAGATGCTCGCTCTGATTAGCACGGTTGATCATACTCATCTTCTGCAAGTTGAAGATTCTTTGTTGCCTACGAAAAATATTTTATATCAACCATCAGATAATTGTTCAGTCACCATAACAGAAATCAAGGGTATACCTTTGTTAATTGTTATGCCAGTACTTGAATACCCACCTTAAGTATTATCAGGATAATAGCCAGGATCGTGAAATATTTCAATTGTCCGCAGGTACAATGAGGTAAATTCTCCTTGTAATGGTAAGGCGATAACCAATTGTAAGGCGGGCGTAAAGGCGTATACCTGTATTGCGTTTACTGGAGCAAGGCCGATGGCGGCAGATGTGTTTGTAGAAAAATGACTAAACGTTCAACAATAGCATTTCTTAGCAGGATACGGACTGTTGTTCTCTAATCGTCCCTAATCTATGTATTTCTCAATCAATTTCTTATTTAATTAATCGTTACATTAATAGTCTACAATAGTTTCACGTAGTAACCTTGTCTGGTTCGAGTAGACAAAAAATGGAATGTTTCAGCATCAAATTTTGCTCAGAGATACCGACGCTTTAAACTAACAGAAATCTTTAGTTAAATAACAACAAAAATATAATCGAAGAATAAATAACGTAACGTCGCAATTACTTCTAGCCTGTGTCATACTGACAGTAATACGTATCTGTTAGCCGGGTTGCCTAGTACGCAGGCGCCACCTGTTAGCATTAGCATCGCCATTGGCGAATCCGTGTCTTAAACTTTCTTTACGCGAGCAAGTCATGACTGTATAATCTTACGAAATTGATGATCCTTACGAGTAAGAATTTCAATCCTGGTAATAACGGGTCATTGTTTGCGGTAATGTAAAGTTCTTCTAGATACAATAGGACGGGAGGAGTAATGTTATCAATGAATAGCACTGGTAATGAGTCAAGTGTCTTCCTGGAAGGGAGATCGATATCTGAAATAAAATTAAAAAATGGCCAGTGTAATCGCGCAATTCAACGTGACAAAACATAACCTCCCACGTGGACGGCCAACGTAGCATTAATAATGCTTTGGGACAGCTGAAACCTTGGTACGTTGTGAATTTATTGTCATAGGGATTTAACGCGTACGTAATATGCATCCACAGTGGTCCGAACTCAAGCAGCGCTCATTTGCATAACCAGCCTCGGGAATATTATCTAACGCACTCCACGCCGGTCAAACAGGTTAATAAATTCGAGCGTTCGAAAAATGAGATCGGCGCGCGATGCGGCTCCCATTATATATACAGCTTCCATATGTATAACTATATAATTAGGTATGTACCGCGATGAAAAGTTACTGGGATTCGCGCCATTTTCTTTTTTCTGCGATAAAGAAAGCGTCACTGCATTTAGGAAGCTGAAAAACCCCAATGAAAATCAAGATCTCTTCGTTAATGATAATACTTATCATGACGTCAATCTTGATACGCTTGATCGACGTGAACATCGTTAGTATCGTCAGGAGGACAGAATACGTTAATGGTACCAGGTATTTACGTGCACGCCCGTACATGTTAATTATATAGGAGGTTTCTATTCTGTAAGAATAATAAGACTCATTTTTTATATTAAAAAAGCAGTTCATAATGGATACTTTTTAATTATACACTGTCGTAGCAATGGCGTCGCACCCCACGGTCTGTGTTTATTGGCTAGTGTTTTGTTACGGGCAAACTTTTAACGGTCATTTCGGGTCACGCACGACCTCAGTAGTCAGTTTGTTTTCGAAGGGTTCACATTGGAGCGGAGTGCCATGTCAAAATGGAGTGCAGTGCAGTGAAGCCAGTTGATACGATGAGCTCGAAGATACGTAAGCTGTTAAGGATGAAACGTGGGTAAGTCCTATTTGAAAATTATTAGAATAAGTAAGAAAAAAATAGTGGGTTTTAATGCGTCACGTAAGAATTTGCAACGCGGGGATTTCGATCCCAAGATTGGACGATCAGTCGTTATTAGACTGTGACTTTATATCGCGAGATGGTAATTCAAGGCGATCGAGGACAGAACAATTAGAGACTTTTAAAAAATCGACATTCGTGCACGCCATCTTTTTTACACCTTATGCTACTATTACGCACTGTAATAGTGGACCTATATCTTTTAAATACAAGAGGCCTATTTATTTGTTCAATCAAGTAGATTTCTACAAGATCATCGAGCGCTTCGTTGAGCATGACCACTGCTGAACGATCGGACAGTGAATTAATTATTTTTATCCTCTTAAATTGTTTTGGCGATTTGTCATGTCTAGTAGCTTCAATCAGAACTGCCTGATCATCTATACGTTGTGCAATAGTAAATCTATAAGTTTGAAATTATTTCTGAAACAGTTATACGATCCTCTAAAACTCATAACGGATCGTTAAATATGATGAAATTAATTCTATCCAGTGTCAGATCTTGATAGTTCACGACACGCATGTTAGTGATGTTTACATTATAATAAATTGGCAGGATTCTCAAAATCTCGTGTTCGTAAAATTTATTATTATTGACCCTGACAAACGTACGCGTGTATTATCAAGTATGACGCACATAGCTCAAAGAATTTTTTTTCACTATCATCTTAGAAGATTCGCAGCTTTTGTTGACACGCGCGACCTTGTTAATCGAACTAAACTTGTTAATACTACCTTAGCACAGCATTCTCAAGCAGAGTTTACAACGTACGTCGAAATTTATACCTGAGTGTTAAATGTGAAATCATCTATTTCGATTCTAGCTCTAAAATACATCTGACGCTTGTATATCATACACAACGTACAGTTTAAGCATACTATACAAAAAGGATAACGAACAGTAAGATATAATCATTTTAAAAAAGCTGTCAAAAATGTGTCAATGCGTTATTTACTGTATCATTTTCATAGATACCTTATCCACGTTGTCTCCATTACAAGATATTGACTTTGCGATAAGTAGATTATCTAGTACAGTTTCGAGACCTTGACATATTCCATAGGTATAATATAATCGATCCCTTGTAACTCCTCTTCCACGTTACCAGTTGATACAGAATCGATTCTCCGTGTAGATTCAACAATTATTGTTTGCATAACTCTAACGACTATCCAGCACGTTTGCTTCTGTACGATAAAACTTATGTATATATCATTTTCAAAGATCCGTTACGAAATCGAGCGTCTGATCTGAAACGACAATGGAAGCCAACGAGCTACACGTTCCTCAGAATGAAATCCTCATAAACTTGATTAACTGGAGGTCATCAAAACAGCACGAACGATACCGTTACTCCTCGCAGAATAATTCTCGTACACTCATTCCACTACGTTGACAATCTACAGTAGAATTCAGTCAAGTTAATAAAACTGATCTGAGATCATCAAAATGTTTTTTTTCCCGATATCAACGTAATATTGCTTCGTTGTAAACTTTCACTAGAAACAATACATTTGTGTACACCATGTGACAGGAAGTAATAAGGACAACAATTTCCTTGTGAATTTCCTTGAATCCTCATTCCCAACAGTATTCAGACGTAATTCCAATGACTTTATTGCGTCCATCTTGAACAGTTGTTCCTTGCGATCTCTCTCACTGTATAGCATGCGCAATCCGTAATCAAGTACGAATGGCCAGAAACACATTCTGGAATGGAGACAATCTCTGACTCTTATTTGACCAAGCTGGAGCCTATCATCAACGTGTATGAAACATCATCATGCCCGGCAGGCCGGCCGGCGCGGAACAAACGGACACACCGTACAGGCGTCACGCATAACGGCCAAAACTAATGTCCAACTTACACGATGCGAACTTCCCATTCAATGGTAGAATTCATTTCCTTCGTGGGTATACCGTAATGGGAAGTACATAAATGGGTATACCTGTACGGTTCGATTTCGAAAATCAAAGTAGAAGCAGTACTAGCAGCGAAAGTGTGCCGACAAGTATCTCAAAGTCAATCCGATAAGGATGCACCATTTGCATTCTTGAGCGTGAAAGCTAGGCGCTTCGACGATCGTGAACGTGTAACTCAAGAAACAATACAAATAGGTACGGAAAATAACGGAAACCTTGTTATCGGATAATTATCACGTAACAATATCCTGGCGCTTTTTACGACAGAGAATTATCAGAATCAGTATACGATAATCATCTGTATGCAAACCAACTGATGATGACTCATTGTCGGAGACGTTACGTTCGGCAGGCAATGACTTAGCAACGTGTAGCTCGAGCTTGCACACCTTTCCGCCATGAGCGCACCTTTAGTTCAACGTGCTCCACGGAAAATCTATTACGAGGTTAGGGTACTCGTTGAAGTCGTTGGATGTCTAAGGGTGGCGACCTGAACGTTTGTAGCCTTTAATATTTCACAAGGCGACAGACATGCAGTCTCAGTATTACATTGACTTACGTACGTATTCAGTGTTATGATTTTGAGGTAAGATTTTTTAATTTACCCAAATACCTAATCAGATAGCTTAGGACTCATTGAATAGATAATCATAATAATTTTCTTATTCGTATAGTTGATCGTCGCTGTGTCAGGACGTTGCGGTAGGACCTGAAGTTAATAGGCGTCGGTCTCAAGCGCACCTTTATTCTGTCCTACGCTAGAGGATGGTCTTCACTAGAGCAGAGTCACGTCACCTGAGCGACCTGTGGAGGTAGCTCCAGGTACACTGGGTAGTAGGGGTAGAAGGTATCGATGCGCAGTCCGGTGATCGCGAGCGTTGCGAACGGACGTTGCGAACGGACGTTACGAACGGAGCGTATGAAAACTAGCTGTGAAAATTATTAGAAACATTCTGTCTGCTCGTAACTCTTGATACTAGTAGTCTGGTTACAGGTCGGAAGAAGCAATCTTGTCGTTATCACTTGGTGACACGTTTATTTACTAATTCGACACTAGTGACAGGTGGAACTTGGATGATTGTTATTACCTGAATCTCTGGCACTCTGACGATTCTATCGGACGTTTATGACTGTTCAGTGAACTCTTGCGCAAATCGGTTTATTTGAAGACGATTCTGGTTTAGACGGCAAAACGTACGAGTTTAAAGTCCTCGGAAAATAACCGTGGGACTTTCGGACTGTCATTCAAACGGGAATTAAACTGTTGGCTACGCTCGTGTTTCCTTTTGCTATACCTGGTGACACTGTGAATAACTTAGATATGTGCTCTTGGATTTAATCGCCTGGGTAAGTCTTGATTGTCTTTCTCGATTGTCATTATTGTCAGTGCTGTTTCTGTTGTTATTACAGCGTATTACAGCACTGGTGTTCGTGGATATCTTAATGGCTAGTAAGATTCTTGAAAAGTTACTGGCTGCCAGTATACAGTGTATATAAGTAGTTCGTGTGGTGTTCGACTTTATCGTAAAGATATATAGAGCTTTTCGTGCCGTGAGAAAAATGCGGTATAATCATTTCCCGGCATTGTCATGAATTGCCGGGTGAAAAATGGAAGAATGCGTATATAGCATCTGGCAGCGTGCAAGGGATTTGCCAGGGGGATTACACGTGTGCGTGTGTGTGTGTGTGTGTGTATATACGTACCTATTTACTCGCGATTTTACACGGTATAAAGTGTCATTATTAGAAAGATGGATTTAGTGTCTGCTTAAAAAAATTTCTTGGCGGTTCAGAAGTAAGAGTTTCCATTATTTTTGGCGGGATAAAATATTTGTTTGAAATTTTTTTTTACTTAAATTACTCCAATTGACGCCTTCCGCGAGAGTCAAATACGTCGGTATAGGTAATATCGATGAAATATGATCTTGACCCAGTTTCTTTTAATTTTAAGCAGAGATAAAGGTACTGTTATCATACGTGTGGCAAAACGCGTTACGTACATACATACGTGTATACCTTTAGAGCTTGGACCGCCGAGAAATTCGTTTGCCTTTGCTCGCAATTGTAAACTGAAACTGTTATTTAGTTGGTATTGAACTTAAGTCGATCAAGGCCGATCGATCGATTCCGCCGCTCTGTGTATCGGTTAGATCGGCAGTACTGTCGTATGAATCGTGCGGCGATTAGATTTCAGCGTGAATTCTCGCCCGCCCCCTATTTTATCACTTTTTCTGATCGTGTTGCGCAAAATTAAGTCCTTACGCACCGAACTCGTGGACTTGATTGACAGTGCAAGAAAAAAGGGTGTTTGTCGATCAAAACAGTGCCGTATAGAAACACCGAATATTGATCGCAAAAAAGAGGAAACGAAGTACAAGGAACTTCCATGAATCTCGTTTTACACGGCAAGAAATCAATCTTAACTTTTTTTTCATACCCAAAAAATGGGAATTTCCTTTCCACGAAAACACAGACATTATTTTACCTCGATAAGTACCTGCGGTCGCGATTTATTACCCCCTCCCCCCTTCCTTCATGTGAGATTAAAATTTCCCGTTGGAAGGGTTAAAGCGCACAATTTAATGACTGACTGGGTCACGATCATTATCGATCATTTATTCATCTTAGGATCCAATATGATCAGGTTGCGAGCGCTGTCGTAAGATTATCGCGTTGAATTTTCTTCGATACACAAAGGATTAGTAGCCGTATCTTGTATATATGTACCATATCGAGAAATCTTATCAAGTCACTGATAGTGGTGTAAGGACGAATGAAAACTGTTACGTTGGAAACGTTATCGCTTTGTAAAGAAAAAAAAAATTGATCCGCGAGATACGCCACATAAGACTAATTACAAAGTTATCGGGCGCATGAGCTACGGAACTCTTCATGGTTCGCAGGACAGAAATTCAACACTACGTGATTCTCGTCGATTCGTCGCTTGCAACATGCAGTTTTCTAGTTGCTCTTGCAACAATCGTACCGACTGGAAACGCCTTCTGTTTTCATAGCAATTTCTGGCCCGGTATCGGGGGGCCTTCCTTTCAGAATTTTTTTTATATTTTCTTATAGGTAGACGTATCCCTCCTTACCAAATATCACGTGTATTTCTAATTCAGTGCATTCAGCGTATGTTGCGTCATATCAGCATAGGATGAATGTACTTGCGTTAATGAACGACACTTTCTTATTATTTTCATCAATTCGAATCTCAAGCTTTTACTCGCTCGCTGCTTATCCGTTATACGCAGCCTTTTTTCTTCTTTTTATACGTTTTTTGATGTTTCGTGATAAGCAGAATCTTTCTTGCTATAAGTTCAGCGAATTTTATTCAGACTGACTCGCTTTCCCAAAACTAACACGGCCCGATTAGACGCCATTCGACAGGCACGTACCACGTTTTTCTGCGTTTAATCGACGTAACGCACTATTGGGACCGATCGAAAACTAATCGAACGATAATCTTTGATTAGCCTCGGCCACTTGTCGGATCCGTTTATATATACATGGTGGTTTATTTCTTTTTGACTTTTCGCCATATCGTCCAATTACTTGGAAACGCTTACGAATTCTCACGAGTAAATTGACAAGGCGTGCTCGTTAATTAAAACAGGTTGACCTTGAATGTGCCGATTGACTTCCGAAATTCGCAAATGCGAATTTATTTTGTAGCATAATAATAATGGACTTTTTTCGCGAATAACAATATATGCACTATGCAATATATGCACTATGCAATATATGCATGTTATATGCTTGTTATCGATGTATCGATGTGATCTTAATTACGTGATCGACGGGAGATCAGGAAGTTATTGTGAATGTACCTAAAGGATTTACGAACTACTGCGGAAACACCTGTCTTGCCTGCATGATTACGTAATCATTATAAATGTCACACGCACGACTCTCTGACGATATCGCAAGTTTGCCACGAGATCGAACGACGCACAATGTATCGTCGATATTAGAAATCAACTGTAATATTCGCGCGACAGATCCAGGCTAGATAACTGTAAAAGCGACCGTGCCACAAGGGGCCACCTGTTTCATGGCACAGTTCATATCGTCAGCATCGATTTTAAGTACAGAGGATACTATGGATAGCCAGTGGCTATACGTTAGTCGACTATTAATCCTTTAGAATCGATAGCCAACTGCACACAACAATTAGATGCTATAGAAACTACGATTTGTACCTGCACGTTACATGAAAATGAACGCAAGTTCCCAGATACGTATATTTATCTATACAGGTATCTAGCGGGATTTTAATATAGATTGTTGAATTACCATTAGACCTTAAGACTTCCTTTCAATGGCATAATAACAATCTCTAATACCAATCTTTAGTTTTAATAGCTTTAAGTCTCGTTCGCATTACGCAGTCACACCCCGGTGAGTTTTCATCGTACGCAAGTGGTACGTCGTAATTCGGATACACGCAGTCGACCTTGTAGCGAATTTACATTTGACGAGTATCGAAAGCCGATAATCTGTACCGTCGCCGTTCTCAATGCGCGATGAAAATCGCCGGAACCAGTATATAGGCAAACGCGAGTAGTTCACGACACGTTAAACTAAAGCTTGACGATCGGAACGAATCGTTTCAAGGGGACATGCCTCGTTCTCAATGCCAAGTCGTGACTTTGTCGCTGCACGTTGCGACGCCGTGCCCCTGGCTGGGCGTCGCAGCGCGTGTGTTCCACAAACAATAAGCGTTTAACTGCAATTACGAAACGGCTACGGTGTAAATATTGTACCGCGACAACAAGGCTGTATTATGCTTTTCCTATACTGTCACCTGCGATATTCTTACGTCGCTGGCGAATTGTGTTAATCGTATGCGATGTACAAGTCGTGCTGAATTTATCGCGTGAGCGACGAATTCTCTTTGTGAATCGTATTGCTAATGATATGGACGTTGCGTATTTGTAACGTTGGGGATACACGCTTGTTGTAGGTGAACGCGTATTATCTTCATACGGGATCACACAATACACGTAGACCGATAAAAAGTTTGCGCGGAGGACGAGAGTGATCCAGAAATTACGTACGAATTCGGCGTGCGAATAATTTCAGGGTAAAAAGTGCCCGGAGACAGATTGGACGCGAGCGTCTCGACGCTTTTTGCCGTACTCGCAATATCCGATACTCCTGGACCACGTTCTCTCTCGAGTGTCTTTCACGATTTCTCCGTATTTACGTTCACTGTAATCTTTCGTTTTTAACTCGTCTGCCTTTCGTGCCTTTACGGTATATAAGCAGTTGCGATGTAATGAGAGAGTGAATTACTGAATCGAAATCGAATACAACGGGTGTCCAATGGGTGTGTATATATATATACACACACGCACAATGCCTCTGGACGAGTCTCATTATTCTTAATTATGCCAGCTGTGTGGTATTCATCTTGAGGTTGTATCTCGTATAGTGGATCCCGATTAAAAGATCTGTTGGCTAATTATTATCGGTCTAATGAGGATACGATTTATCTTATTGCGACAGGGTCATCATTATTGACGAATTCGCGCGTATCACCTTCATGACAATATGACGAATGCAAACGTGCGAAATTGTCGTGGGTCTGTCATGAATTTTAATGATTTATATACTTATACGATTATCAAGTAACGTCGCAAGAGATTCGACGATATTTTCGGATGTGATTCACAGTATCGTCGTTGTTCGCTCGTAAGCAAGGATTACCGTTCGACGTGTTAGGGACGCTTGAATATTCGCATTCGTCATAGTCCACGCACGCAGTCGCGAAGAAACGACAATTACTTAGTTTTGAACGGTCGTTTCTCTTCTCTCGTAGAAATTCGTATGTTTAGTTCGTGCGAAATAAATGCGCCCGTCCTTAACAAACATTATCCCGGATTCACAGTGTCGCGTCATCTTCCGGTTATACTTTACTCGGTACCGTAATACAATTACATTGATACCAGGGACTGTTTGTGAAGTAATAAGAAAAAAACCAGTCTTCCAAGTTATTAACTATTTTCGAATATTCGTCAATGCAAACACGAAAAATTAGTCGTCGCGACACCAGCTTGGATTTTTAACGTGACTTATAACTTCTTGTCTTCTTTTTTTTTCCGAATGCCCACGACGTCCGTCATTCAGAATGCCGTGAAAGAAATTAACCAAGTGCGAAAACACACGTCGAAAATCTCTCAGACCGACAAAAACACGAGACAGACGCAGAACGACGACGTCCTTCTCAATGCTGTTATATATCATAGCGGTATACATATGTACGAGAGAGAAGCGAAGCAGCGATAACTTTTTGCCACGGAATTTGCATATAACTTTGAAATTGCATTCCTTGGACACTTGACGATACAACCTGTACTGGTATCGTATGTTATCAGAAAATTTGTGAATCATCCTTGTCATGTTGTATACATGGATGTGTGTATATATATATATATATATGCCTTTTGTGTATTCATCGTAAAGGCATATCGGCCTCGAGTCGCATAATGTGCTAATTCCTTACTGCAAAAGATCACGCTTGTTATTGTCGTGAAACGTGTTTGCTGCAGTGTACGTTCGAATGAAAAGCGGAAGTGGGAAGCAGAAGTGCACCTTCGTGAGAGAATGATTATGCAGCAAGGTAATAATCATTCCTGGCAGTAATAGCGATGCTTCGTCCGGGTACAATCTAGAGATTCTTAGTTTGACGCACCCTGAGGTACAGGGAGCAAAGTCATCCAGAGGTCGTTGGTTGAATATGAAATTGACGTTTTGTACAGATAACAGTGCAATAATATTTATGAGTCTCGCAACACGAGGATTAATAAATGCAATGCGCGTTCCAGTAGTTAACTCGACCGGCTATAGGTACGTAGCTGCGTTACTTATTCATGCCGGATTACGAGTTAACGTGGAAATGTTGGAATGATTTTTGCCGTGCAATGGCGAAACTTCTATTTCTATTCGATGACATATTTCGTACGGAGTGGGGATAGGACGCAATCTGCTAGGAATTTAACGGGTCGGTTAGGTTAGTATCTGGTGCTGAGTAACGAAGAAAAATAAAAAATAAAAAAATTTACTAAACGATGATTTACCTTGTGATAAGATCCGTGTGGAGTCTATAGAAATATGTCTTTGGATTTCGTGGCTGTAATCTCTCTTCGGGCTATTGTTGTTATGTATACATTGTCTTTCTCGGATAGAGACTGTTCACTATCTTGCTCGCCCATTGATTATCGTCGCGAGGAGAATGATCCTTCCATCCAGGCCAATGAAACTTAATGATCTCGATCTGCCTGGGGCCTGTAACCTGTTGCAATCCTACTAGAGAGACAGTTAACCGCTTTTACCTCGACCCTCGCATCTCTGGTATGTCCTTACACCAATGGTCTCAGTAGCTCCCATTAGAATGCTACCTTAATGATTTAAGTTTTGCACTCGTGCACCTTAGGAGGTTATGTTCGTCCTGAGTCAATCCAATGGAATACTTTCACGGCGTCTATTCGTCACGACCTCTTCGACGATCCTCGAATCCGTAAGGTTCTGGTTCTGCTGTCTTCATGCTCGCATCCGGAAGTCGATGACCACACCAGGACACGGTCCACCGGGAGCAAATTTTAACAATGGAAATTTGACACGGCGGGTAAACGGTGAATACCACCTCTTTCTTTTTGCGACAAGGATGGTTTTCATGAAACGGAAGCACGCGAAACGTGTTTTCATCGACGCGAGAGTGTCGCGACGCCGAGGTCAGGAGTCCCTTTCGCAAGAACGAAACCACGCTATGAAAGCTGCCGTACCAGATCGCTCATAATTGGGTCTGGCTTTTGCGAGAAACTGCATGAGAGCCGAGTTACGAGCCTCTTGACGTACATACGTCAGGCTTACGGCTGCGCAGTGCGGATGAGCATCTGCGGATCTCTTGTCGCGGACGCGATGAAAGTATAGTACCAATGGGACGACCACTTTTTACATAGTCGAGAAAGGGGTGGATCTTGTATGGGGAACTTGAGACCTTGCCACGACCGCTTCTTGCTCCTTTGGGAATTCCTGGTGGATTCGGGACGCTCTATACGTGCCGATGGACAGTAGGACGTGTCGTTCTCTTCTTGAATTTTTGGTAAAAGTGTTTATACGCACCGTTATTCATTCCTTGGGGACGATCGAGGTTGGTATACATATGCATACCCATTTAATAGCGAAAGGCACGTGATATTGGCCGGACGCCATTTACTGAATGATGCAAAAAAATACAAGATGGCGTATTATTATACCTGCTTACCGTATATGAATAACGTTGAGCTGACTAAATTCCTTTTTTTTCGCATACCGAGTAAGAATGTCCATTTCTTGATTCTTTATCTGTTCCCCCGAATTAACTTTGTATCGTTTCGCTGGTGCCGTTAGCATAATTTTTATCCACTCTTTCCATCCTGGATGCCACGGACAAAGTCGCTTAAATGGCACTTGGACCTGGTAAAACGTTTACGACGAAATTGACACGGATTTCGATGCCGGGACTCGTCAATGTTCCATTAGCACCTGTTTATAGAAATCGCGTCGGGGATAGTCAGCGACGTTCTACTGCAAATCAGCATAATCATTGCACTAATAAATTTTCATTTTTATTCGACTTTCGCATCAGGCAGGAAGAAACGACGTGTCATTTACAAATAAGCCAATAGGATGAAGAGGTGGAGTCTTTATAGGATGAAACGTTATCGATACGGATCCTTCGAATTTTTTACATTGTCAAAGAACAAATTGCCGACATACTTGAAAGAGGCGAGTTAAATTGCCAAGACCATGATGCTTTGCGCACCTATATACATGTATATATATATATAATGTAACATCACGTCCTTTCTTTTTGAGCTCCCCGTCCCATTTATATAGCCCTGACCTCCACGGTTTACTTAGTCCTGTTTTGCGATATGTTTAAGCCGTCTGTTAAGTTAAGGTGAGTAGCCTGAAGCCCCAAGGCAATGACCTTGCTCGGGAGAGTCTTCTCCATAGATATATCCTTGCAGCATCCTGTTTATATCCCAGTTTGTCTGCAACGCTCGTAAATCGAAATCCTCCGCGCAGTACTTTTCGACGATTAAATGTGCTAATTGGATCCGCAGTGGCTATTGACATGAGTATACATATATACATACGCGAAATATACATACGTGTTCCTCATTCACCGTATAAAATAAATACCGTACAGAAATTCGCATTCAATCACAATCGCGATTCCATCTCCGTCTTTGGGACATATATTTTCTACGTAATATTTGTAAATCGAAAGTATCGTATTTCCTTCGTCCCACTTCGTTCCAACGTTATTTGCATTCCCGACGAGTCTCGTGAAGGATCACACGTCAATAGATACCAAACGATGAAGACTGTTTGACCTGTGGCATTAGATAGAAGTAGAAGTAAAAAAAATTTTAAATTACCCGTCTAATCTATTTACACGCATATATATATATACACACACACATAATACAGAAAGATTGCCCGTACGCAATAAATAATGAGCATTTGAACAGCCAATCGTATTCGGCACGCGCGAATCAGGATCAAAGAACTCTCGTCTGCGATTTCAATTGTGCGATCACGTATGAAATATCTACTAGGAATCCCATATGAGGATTTGTTTTTTTAATATTTTTTTCAATCGATCAAGGGTCGCTGGCCGTTAAGTAACAACGTTACGAACACTCCCAGCAGGAACATGTCGGTCGGAACGTTGCTGCTTTCTAGTAATAATGCGCGGGCGACACGCTCCGATGTCTATCACCTGCCAATCGGCAAAGCAACTATTTAAGACAATTGGACAGTGCCAGCCCCACTTTGGCATTTCAATGATAAATTCACGTGTATATATCTTACATTAACGATACAGTATACGATTTAGTAAATAGGCAGATATAGAAGGCGTTACGTCGTAACGTGTTTCCTTGGTGGTTATTCGAATCACTCGCCACAACGTTAAGTCCAGAGCGCACGCGTAGCCTTTACGTACGGTATAGTACCACGCACGAACTAACCTAAGAATATACGTAACGGGCAATGGGATCGTAACGTAACGCATTGCAGATGAAACGGTGCTGCTATATACATGGAGGCGCATAACCTACGCTTAACAGCCTGCAGGCATATCGGAGTTATGTCTACTCTGTTATAGCTGTGGCCTTATGGCCGGTGGAGCGTGTCTTCCGTGAAGAAAGCTTCGATCCTCTCTTGGGTTGACTTGCAGATCTCCTTATCGAATTCTTGGGATACTATCTCATTATCTTTAAGCGGAAAAACCTATTCGCAATCGGATATACGTATCGTTATCAGAGTGTCTTGGATATTTTAACGATACGATTGCTGGACTGTGTATGTAACATGGACGGCATTTTTCTAATGATTAAGGCGCATGTTTTTTTATCACAGGCTTACCGGTTGACTATGTTAATCGGTTCTTGTATAATTGATAAGCAGACAAAGCTGAATTTCGTATTTATCGATGGGATACTTTATTCTGAATAAATTGACGATCAGTCTCCTTCAGTCAGGCGACGCTGATAATGTCACTCGGCAGTCGGATGAAAATTATATCGATAAGTCCGTTTAATCGATACTATATCCTGTTAGTGGTGTCTATATTTTGTATTGTTTGTGTTGCGTGTCTGTTGCGTCATCGTCGCTTATTTAATAACTGTTATACCTTTGATGTTTGTTAAACGCGTTAAAGTATATAGACGGCGGTATAGAGAATAAGAGTTCAACGTACTTTGAATTTTTATTGTGTCACAAGAAATGCGTTGTGTCTGCGTAAGAGGATCGTCTTTTCTCCGTGCAGACGTCATCCGACATTCTTTGTTTACTTTCGGCCACGTTCCGCCATCCCGAAGCAAAGTTCAACTCGATAAATCCTTCGCGCACGCCTCCTGCGCACACGTGTGCAACGTCCTAGCCGTGGTCTACCTGGTTTTATTTTCGTTGCCGGCAACGCCACTCGCTGCAAACGCCCTTGTCAGGAATGTAATCTTTGATCTTGGCGGTGGCCACTGCCGCCATTGTGAAACGGATAGTCGGACCGTCGAGACGCTACGATATATGCAACGGCGCAAAGACCTCACTGGATACGTACCTTACGAGAGTGTACCGTGCTGCTGCACTCTGGCGCTCTGTGCCCTGTAACAGGATTGCATTCTGCCTCCTTGGGCTTTGCATGCGGCGAACACGAGCGTCTCGTGCGGAAGCTCAATTTCAGATTATAAACTCTTGCCGCGTGCACGTTTCTTCTGAACGCCGTGACGCGTGCCGTCGTTTTTATCGTATTCCTTTTTTTACACGGTTGGTGACTCTTTGTTATCTTGATCGGAGAAATATATGGAGGACGATCATCGTAGGCTTTATCGTCCGCCGTATGGCTTGTGGGAATGACGCTTGTCTTCCGGCAGACGTAAACCTCACCAAGTTTCATATACGGACGAGCGATTGTCGCTTTGTTTATTCCTGACGCGTTAGTTGTAGATGGCGACACTTTGCTCAGACCTTTCCGGCAAGGCTCTCTGAACGCATAGCTGTCTTGCTATTAGAAAAAGTCACGGCGACATTGCAAGGTTGTAATCCTAATGATGATGCAACTGCATGCGGTCGATTATAACGACTCCTCGTCGCAAATCTACACACGTAATACAGTCGTTATAGCGATTTTTGAGACGCGATACGATTTCTGTCTTGCGTGCCTCGCTGCATACCATCTAATGACGCTCGGCGAATTCTCAAAGGAACGATAGAAATACTCGAACTTGAGGATATACGATGTCGATGAATCATGATAATGGTGGTGACGTGACGAGTTATTTTGGCAATTGTATCTATCATATGGTACTGATGCGTTGCCATGGATATATTAGTAACTATTTTGCGTAATTGCATTGCACCACTTTCTCCGTTAATTTGCACCAACTGCCAGACCGGATATCTAGTAGTCTAAGCTACAGGCACGACGGATCGTATGGCTGCTGTTGGTTACTACCCAAGTATATCCACGGTTTAATATCAACGCGGTAAGACCTCGAATTTTTTTACTTATATACGATATTTCGTACAGTTAATTTTTTTCAATCTACCAGGAACTGCCAATTAATTATGTATCTCTGCAGCGAGAAATTATTGATTTAATTTACAGTTATATATAAATTGATATGTATATTGCTTGTGACTCAAGCTTCACGAATCCGAAAATTCTTGTTGACCTCGTTCAATGGTGATGACTTTAATGTCACAGGGGGCAGGCAGAGCCGTTTCGGCTTCGTCGTGTAAACAATACCGTCGCTACGTTCAATTTATAGGGATGTATCAATGTTACATACGCGGATACGGTACTGCGCGTCTGTGCCAAGCGAGAGGGAACCAAGGTGTTTTTTTTCGAATCAGCGATTTCGTTGTTAATTAGAGAGAAAGTGGGACACTCGATCGTTATTCGTTAGTGTCGTCGTCAAAACGACATACGGACTGTAAGAGAGACCTAAGAGACTGAGAGACTAAGAGACACTGTATAATGGAGACAGAGTGAGAAAGAAACAGAGGGAAGGAGAGAAATGTATCCGACCGGCTGAACCACTTCGACTGTCATGGCGGATAAGTTCGAATTTCGATACGCTCGAGAAGCCAGTATCTATACTTATATTCCTGTCCCAAGGGAAATTTCAATGAATCATTCTCATTTCCCAATGTCCCTTCCCCATTAATTATACTGTCTTACAGGGTCGTCCGTCCATTGAGAACAAGGTTGACCTACTGAATAAATAAAACTGGCATAAAAACACCTAATCGTTGTCACTGAGAAATGTAATATGGCGAAAACAATTGTAAGTAATAATAATAATAACATCAGTGTGGGCATTCATTACTTATGCACTTCGTACTTTCTTTGTTTACTTCACTTCGGGTTGGTTCTCCGCATTGAGCAAGCCAGTGATACCAATTCCGTTCGCGTTCACCCGAAATGGCGCTAGGCCTTAAATAAAAATTCCACTGTCATTTCTACGGTGTCTGGTATTCCGGACAAATAACTTCCGCGTGCGGCCATAGTCACGAAAACGCAATGCATTTCCAGCACGAGGTAAACCGTACGGTTATTCGCGCTCGCGCGTGAATTCTAATCGGTATTACGTAATTCGCTGCTCTCTGCGTGCAAGGAATGCTTCGACTGTTGTTATGGTTGCTGTTATACTCTTCTTACGCTATGTAAAAGCAAGGCACGGCTATAAGAGAGTCACGACGGCGGAGGTCCTGTCTAATAAAGCTACCTCTCGTCCGAGCGATCGAGTTTCACTCGGCCTGGCAGCTTGTCCCGCCCGTCGTTTCCTCATTTGATGCGATTTCTTGCGTGCCGTTCGTTGTGCAACTTTACGCCAAAGAGAACGAAAGTCGTGGGAGTATTCAGCCGGTTGATATGCAGTGTTAGAAAAGTGATCGCACTTACGTACGAGATACGGGGCGGAGTTTCAGACGTATAAAGGCATCATTACGTACATATATAACACCTCCATAATAATCACCTTCTTGACGATATTCAGTCATCTTATGTAAACGTACAGTGACAGAATATACCTTACCTGACAATTATCAGGCTCATTTACGTACAATTATATTCGTGTTACTCTTGATTTTGATAATCCATCTGTCGACGCGTGTCAATTCGTTTTCACTCAATGTTCTTCACGTGTAAAAAAGAAAGTTGATATCCTTTTGATATAGGAGTTAGCAATGACGAGTTATACGTCCGCAAAGAACCACTTTATATCTTCCCTGCTGATCCTTCCCGGTAGATGGCACGTCGTCCTTTTAGCGCGAGCGGAACGGCCTGCCGGGACGTTGGATAGGTTAGAGAAAGAATAACACGAGGGGATAGTAGTTAGAGAAGAAGAGGAAGGAAAAAGAGGGGGGATGGGTTAAGAAGCGCTGGAGGTGAAGTAGAGGAGCCTTCGGTGGTAGAGGAATCTGTATTTTTTGTCGCGTCCTGTCCTCCAGTGCAGGTAGATTCTTAAACGCATCCATTTCTTCGCGTCTTCTATCTCGCTCTTTCTCGCTCACTCTTATCATCCTCCTTATGTATACTCTGTCTCACTTTAGGGCCACCTCCTCGCCAACTCCCAGGCGTCCTGGCTTTCACGCAGCTGTGTCTACCTACCTATATACCTATCTACCTACCTATCCCGAGGATTCAGACGCACGGCCACCTCCCAGTACTCTCTCGGGTGGGTTCTCTGCGAGGAGGTCGCGAGCAAGGCCACTACGGACGTTGCCCTCCTGTGCCCGATTCCATATTACATGTTCACGTATCCAAGCGATGCCCGCCGATTCCCTTCCCCAGGAAATCGATTCCACCGATAACTTTCATCCAGCCGCCACCGACCGTCAGATTATCAGACATACCTGACAGGATTCTCGAATAACTACCGACACTGTCTCCTGGACCTTCTGGATATCCGATGCCGCCATATTGCTTTCTAATCAGACCTCTCGCTGTATGACCCTTATATATTATCACTCGAAAGCGCATCTTGGACTCTTATGACTCTCCCTAGAAAAACCATCGTAGACGGCATTGGGAATTCTAACCTAACTTTGAATACAAGAAAGTAATTTTCATATGGCGTCCTTTGTACGCGAAATGACCGGTTCTCTCGTCGTCCATATGTTTACTTCGGTTCTGAGACGTCCAATCGCAAGTGTGTACAGTCATTAAGTATTACGAGTCATATTGCAATGCCGTGCGGTCGCCCACAATCATTTGCATGTCGGCCTTACTGTTTTTTACACGTATATCAATACTCGTACAATTCTTTGAAAGACAATGGCAATTACAAGCACCAACCTGTCGCTTTGGTCAGATCATAATTGTCTTTTAGAAAACTTCGATATTAATCCTAACCTGTTCGATTGCGTTGATAATGTATTACCGTTTTCATGCTGTAGCGTAGTTTGTCTCTGTTTCTTGCATAACAAGATGAAAGAATAATTTTCAATTTTCCTACCAGTCTAAGCTGATACGTAGCCATAGAGAGTCAAGCCTTTTTAACGTCGTCTTCACGGAGACACACACGGCTTATGCAAATATTTATATTCCTACTCGTGGCGTAGTTAACGTACACCTCGAGTACACCGCGTGATAAGAGTACGTTTCACTGGAGTCCATTGGTAGGTTTCGCACGGAGCATATACGTAGACGTTTCTTCGCGCTGGATTCATTAAGGTAGTTATTGCACGAAAGACGATAAAGTCGGCCGACGAGCGACGCGACAGGCCGGCAGGAAATAATCATTCCGCAGGAATATTATTAGGGAATTCGCAAGGGGGGAAGAGGGGGAGGGGGTATATGACTCGTTAGAGCCTAGTGGTAATATTGTTAACGAGTGCTTGATTCTTGCCAAATTACCAGACGTAATTAATGGCTGTCAGTTGTGCGTCACGGGAATTTGGAGATGTGCGAATTGTTACGTGAACCCTTATGAACTCTTCTCATAGCTTTGACAAGCATTTCGGCCGAATTCTGTTTGTTACGTACCTGGCCTGCTTGGTCTGTCTGATTCTACAAATTAGCAGGTACTTATTTAATTGTTTGTAATTAGTCATATTTTTTTACTGACGTCAATACTCGGGAAATAACAGTAGGTGCTTTAGTATTTTATATACTCTATGAATTATTAATAGTGATGACGATCCAATGGAATTATGTCTTCTGTAATGTTATGCGATAACGTGCAATTAAGCATCTTCTGATTAAGCCGCGCGCGTAAGACAATGGCGACTTGAAGACAATGAAGGTACAGGCCAATTAGCAAAATCAAGAGGGGGAGAGTCTCTTTGGGAATCGACGTTTATTCGACGTTGTTTGTCGTAGTTGTTTTGCTTGCTGTGCCGGTACTTGCTGATTCACACGCAGAATTAATTCGATTATTTTTCGTTGATTAAATTTACGATCGATTAATACTTTCTGGCTGTCCGACCAATCGCATTGTCTTACTAGGATTGTTATCAATTTGAATTTTCCGCCGAGTACTCCGTCTGCATCGATCGTAAAATTTTAATTGCGATTATATTTCGAGTAGACGACGACACGGCTTTGGACAAAAATAATTTCGAACTTCTCATGGCTCTTTATCGTCGGATCTTAATTTCACAGTTCTGACCTAGCTCGAGACGAAGGATTCAAGCAATGCACGTCGAATTTCACGGATTCTCTTGTGGTTTCATCGTGACGAATCGCGTTCTATCGTAAGACGAGACACTCGCAATGGAAAGTAACGTCCTGTCACAAACTGAATCGTGTTGATCCATCCAACGTACGAAAGGAATTTTATTTTTATTTTTATTTTTACTGCCTCTCAGTCCCTTATAGAGTATATGTGTGAACGGGACTATCGAATGAAATTGAAAATTGAAAATTTTTGATTATTTACATTTTCTCAATAGGCACGACCGTTCGAGTAACTGGAATTTCTAAGTGCGCGACGCCGTATTTATTTAATCGGATTAATAAATAATATCGCCGATACGCCGTATATCCGTTTCTCCGCGTACGTTTTCACCGATGTTGATTCGAAAACGTGTTTTTCCCTATACGAATAAATGGAGAGGACGGACGCGAGGCAACTGAAAACTGGTACGTCTATAATGGTTGCCTTCCTCTGCAGTGTGCAGATTATCGTGAACGTGTAAGTCGACATTGACCATTAGCAAAGATGATCGTCAGTGGCCTCCTGATACGCTTTCTTGGGCCGATACCAACCAAAGAAGAAATCCTTCCAGTCGACTAAGCAGCTAAGAAATATACTTTTTTCTCAAGTACAGTCAGCGTGGGGCTAACCTGAACATTCTGCAAGTAGCGAAAGAGACAGAGAGAGAGCGACGTATAGATGAAAGATAGAAATAAACAGTGATGGACGATTAAGGAATTTGCAATAGATACACAGAATCTCTGGACCTTAAAGGATTACAGATCATTAAACTAAAAATCTGTGACAATTTTTTCTGTACAGTTAATTTTACTATATTCTAATCCTTGTTGACTAATCTATTCACGGGGTGTCAAATTACCATTCGTAACTTATGTATAATTAACGTGAAATTGTCGTGAGGTAATTTTAGAAAAGAGGATGAATATTCATTAAGGATATAGGATATCTGTAAGAATGTCCTTTCAATGCCGTCGTTTATACGTCTCTTTCGTACATGGCCTTTAAAGAGGATACGACGGATACTATGGCGACGCCTCGCATCGCGATGCCGAGATGTACGGTTAATCCTGGGTTATTATTAAATAGCTGAGCGAATTATAATATCATTGGAAAAGTTAATGTCACGATAAATTTCAATGTCGGGTCATTTCGAAGGAATCTGTCTGTTGCATAAAAACATGTTTGTTTTCATCCTGCAGCCCGAATAAGTGCGTGCGCAGCCATTATATTATATAGTATATACACACACACACACACACACACATATATAATATATGCATGCAGGTATCAGCCTTTCATTCGATCTGCAGCAAAGCGCTTCTCGCTCCTTCGTTCTCCAGCCTCTTCACGGCTTCACAGACTGTTGCGTAAGGGAGTGTCACCCGGGTCGCTCGGTTATACAAAATCGAATCGTTTAACCGTAGAAAGCAGCGAAGGCAGTTACACGCGCTCCTTATAACGTTCCTTTAAAGTTACGTAAATTATGCAACAGCCCGAACGTCCATACCAGGCGTATATGTATACAGACGTTACGTAACTCACGCGCGAAGTCAGTGTGCAACGAAGGAGAAAAAAAAGACTGAAAATTCAAATCTTTAAAGATTCTAAAATTTCAGTGTAAATTTACTCCGGGACGCGAATGCATGTAATGTTTGCATTGGGCTTGAGAATTTTTTTTATCGTATTGCTATTCCTGTTCTTATACGGTATTCTAATGGCTGACTAGGTACCCAGTATCTACTATACGACTACGAAGTGGAATGGATGTACCGATTCTATAGCTGTGTCGTATTACACTTTATTTATCATTCCCTGAATCTTCGTATTCGATCGATTTCACCATGTCCAGCTGTTAGAGTTTCCCTCGTGTCGTATTTCTTATTGGAATCTGCCTGTGAGATTATTGATCGAATATCAGTTTACCTATATTTCATATAACTCGTTATTTATGAATGAAACAGAAGATGAACGAATTTTTCACACGCATGAATTTTTCGCTGACGCTCGATGTCGCTGGATTGAAAGTAAAATTATTTTTTTGCATAATATTATCATTATTGGCATATCCCGTCGGACGATTCCTTTGTACGATCAATCGATACTGGTCGATCGATGTCTACCGATTTTGTATGAGAATGACATCGGCATTTATTACGCCGAGTAACGCCTACTCAATGCAGTGATTATTCTCGCGCAGAAGGTACCGGTGTGTCTGTCTCGTGTATACGCCGACAATAGTTACATGAAAAGACGACCGTGTGGGACTCGTGAAAGAAAGCGGATGAGAAAGTTTTGTCGTATAGTCTACGAGACGCATCAGCCTTGGACAGGCCTCCTCTTACCTCAGACACTCCCGAGGACGCTCTTACCTTTCTTTTGGAGAGGTCAGGTTCGTAACTCGATTCTCTTGTCAGTCCGTCTCTTTATCTGTCGAGTACGTTTGTCCTCTCGGTGAGTTGTCAGCGGCGCGACTGTTTCAGCTATATACTGGTTCCCTTCATACGCCGTCTTGTTCCGCCATTCGATGACAAGATTCCCCATTACCATACAATGAGACATTAAACAGTGAAATTCAAAGCAGCGACGTGCGCCTGGTTAGGAATTCGAAATTCACTCCAGCAATAAGCGATATATATATATAGTAAATAGATGAGGTGGGATTATGGATCCTTGATATAATTTCTGATTGGACAGAGAATCCCAGGAGCGTGATCGTGTACCGTAAGGATGTACTTGGGCATGACCTTGCTAATTAATCGGATGACCTTATAAGACCAGGTGGCTTTGTCGCGTACGGTATACGAACCTACTTACCTCGTTCGCTCCTCATTGCTATTTTCATATTCTGCTTTTTCTGAAAATTTAATATTACTGATTTTTATTATTAAAAAAAAAATTTA
Organism: Pachycephus smyrnensis; assembly: GCA_030142225.1. Taxonomy (NCBI): domain Eukaryota; kingdom Metazoa; phylum Arthropoda; class Insecta; order Hymenoptera; family Cephidae; genus Pachycephus; species Pachycephus smyrnensis. Next base: position 457,912 of record JARQST010000391.1, read on the forward strand.
CGGTTTCTTACCACTCCCGGGGATGACTTTCTTTTCTCGTCGACGCGAAACGGATCCTCGCCGCAATCGGGATACCCAACTTGAACATTTCACGTTTAATCGTACCTTTTGACCAGCTGCTGACGGGGACGTGAGAGCTGCGGATTCTTCGTTTCAGGGTTAAAGACACTCGAGAAGACTCGTTGCCGCCGCTGTTCGTTTATTGAGAAAGTTCGCGGTGAAAATCGCCACGACCTTTTCTTGCTTACGTTCCTCGATGCTTTTTCTAAGCCGCCGGGGATGATGTACCTGGCTGTTATTGCGCGCTGCACAATATACACACCTGCGGCAACACCTTTACGAGTATACTTCCATTATGCTGGAAGATTATTATTCGCTCATTGAGAATGCGTATTTATATCTCTAAAACGTTATGCAAGTAGGATCTTATATATTTTAAATTTATCTATTAAATCGATAAGTAAAAATATCGAACCACTCCCTTATCGATATATCATCGAATAAAACGACCAATCGAGGTATGAGTACAGGGCTTACTTCACTATGAGGCTTTGGGTACGAGGTTAGAGTGTACTTTAGTAAATTTGTATTCTTCTCGTTTAATACCTGGACACCTATGGCCTGCGTAACGAGATCTTCTAAGAAGTCTTCTTTTGCCTTCGTAATGATAATCTATGACGTGTCGCAATGTCCACCACGAACGAATGTCATATGTGCCATATGCGATTAGGCATGGTCAATACATAATGTGAACAACGTGTTTTACTGCTGGACATACGAGTGGTACATACGTTGGTACTTGGTACCCGTGAAGCAGGTGCATCAAATACAGTGTATGAACGAGAGTCAGCATACAGTGGATATATATATATATATATATAACGTTAAGCGAAGTCTCACATGTGTCCCGTGTCGAAAGAAAAATTTCTGCGAAAGCTGCGTAAGGCCAATGCTCACGTCGCAATGCATTATGGAAGACGGCACCTTTAATTTTGTCCTTTCACACTCTTGCAACGCGGACTATCGTATCGATCGGTTATCACTTATTGATAAGAAATTCGAGTGCACTCAAGCAGTTGGAATATCGATTTCTATCGATTGCATTGCACGACTTCTCTTCCTCTTTACCGCTCTTACGAAATTCAAATTTGTAATTTCGAATTTTCGAAAAGTGTAATATCAATAACAGTTTCGTATGGGCTTTTATCGTGTATGTGTGTGTGTATATATATATATGAATTCTTATGAAATTTGAAATTTCTTGGAATAAAACACTTTTTGAGGTTATGTACTACGTTTTTGTTATCGTTCTGGATTTTTGGGTCGTTTCACTTGTTTTTATAGTATATTTCTGTCCCTTCGTATTTTATACAAGATTTTGGTCTGATGGCACACATGTGTATCATCATTCGTGTAACTGGCGCATGAAATTTTTCTGGAAGTGTATATATCGTACGGATTCGTGAAACTCGTTTCCGACCTTCCGGCTCGATTCTTAACGGTGGATCTAAATCTGAAAGCCTACTTAAAGAACTCCCAGCCATTAGCCCACTTTAGAATCGTCCTCTTATTCCTTGCTTTTTTAACTCTCTTGGAAACTCACGCTTGTTCTGTCTCTGTTGTTTTGTACGGCGAATACGAGTTTCGCACTGCGAGAACAAACCGAGTATCTCGTACCGTTGGCTTCTTAAGGCGACACCATTGTTTTGCTCGGGAATGTCTATAAACACGGAGAAACCATAATAGGCTTACATTATTTCGGTTACATGGAGAATATTTTTCGTCATTACACAAAAATTTATCATGCCTCCGTTTAGTCCTTGTTTTTATCGATTCGCAATACGAATTTAGTCGACACGTGGGATTTTGCACGAGACGAGATTACGAGGATAATATATATATATATATATAATATATATTGTGCACGCATGTGAAAGCATGTGTGTATATATATAGTATATAGGTGAGACGAGTCCTACAGCTTGGGGCTTCGGCCTTCCTAAATTCCAGTCTGCATCCCGTTACTCCACCTGCCCGAATCCCTTGCAAAAGTATTGTCCATTAGGACAGGAACGTAATAGCCCTTGAGAAGGGACAAAACTTTTTCAGCTGGTAACTATACTGAATGGCTCAAGCACGGTAGGAACTTCTGTCTCTTTGTTAAACAAACACGAAGCCCAGATATTACTGGTTTCATCGAAAAGATCCATGGAACTTCCTAAGTGGTCGGGATACGCAGGTTATCTTGTAGTCAGAGAATTCCACGAGGATACAGAAGTCCTGGGAACACGTTCTTTTATGCCTTTAGGGCAAGAAGAGATACCAAGAGAATTTACCAGGCTGAAAGAGTCGCTCGTCAGGAATTTCCTGACTATTGCTACATTTCCAGGAACTCAATGTTTATAAAAAAAATTTTTTCAAGGATGGATCGTTCGTGCTGTTTTACGGCGCCATTTTTTTTACGCTGCACTTCTTGTTTCTTCTTCTTCTTCCTCTTTTAAGTACGTCTGTTAATCCGGTCGCTATTTATCCAAGTGACCTGAGGTAATTATCAAAGTGGGCTTGGAATATTACGGATCGCGAGTAGAGCAAGAATTAAGTGTAACGACGTTATCCCTGTGGCCGCGATAGAACCGGCTATTTTGTCGCAATTAAGTATAGATGCAACGCGAGACCGCAGCGATGTTAAATGTTTCACGTAGTAGCGTCATCACGCGATACCAGGAAATCTACCCGACGTAACGTTTTAACCGCGATTTTTAAACTATACAAACTACATACAACAGGAAGCTCCTGGATCGCGTTTCGACGATGAAGATGCTGACTCGTAAAAATTCGCGTGACTAACCTAACCTAACCTAATTCACTAGTCGGAAGAATCCACTATGACTGCGTGGAACGAGCCACTTCGCGGCTTAATTAATATAATTATCGATTTTACACAGACAACGCGGTCGTTACGTAGCATATAACTTACGAATGAATTGAACGCACTGAAACATACCTATATATATTTCATTGCATACCTTACGTGTGTGTATATATATATGTACTACATAATCGTCCTACCAGCAATGGCGCGCCATTGCGTTCACTCGGCGGATCAAGTAAAAGAAAGACTCTCTCGCGTATACCAGTCCGGTTACCAAGCAGCAACGATACGCAATTGCGTGCGAGTATTTTCTTATTGATTCGCCTCGTGTGAATTAACTTCTCCTTTTTATAGGTATTTATACCTTTCTTTTTGCTAGTGCGCTTGCGCAATCTCAGACACCTCATCGCGCATTCGTTGGATTCACATCGAGTAAAGTCGCGTCGAGCGAATGAGGTTATGTTCGGTTTTTTTTCCTACATGCGCAATCATTACGCACGGCGTGCAACGTGCACTTTGAAGTTTCATAGAAACACTCTTTGGAAACGTCACGTGTCTCTCGGCATGACTTTGCTATCGTACTTTTTCTATATATGATGCATATGTACGTCGTCGTCAATGACTTTCGTACAAATGGCGGATCCTCGATGGCTAAACTCGATAAGATCTTTCGGATTACTTGTCGGAGTTACGTAACTTCTGACACGAGGCGATTATCCGTTCGAGAGAACGAAGCTTAAGACAACGGGAGAAAGCCGATTCTGGTATATACGAAGCGATCAGGGACTGGAATAGTTTAGACCGGCATGGCCGCTGGTAACGTCTGTCGGGTCGATGTAATTAGTTTTTTGTATTATTTTTTTGTTGTTCAAATAAGAAATTCACAAGTCGAAGGCTATGGGCAGTTACAAAGTTCATATAGCGTGGGGTTAAGTAGCACGATTGAATTTCCCGCCAGATTTAACGCGTCACGTTCGTATACGAGCCAATCGCGCAATGAGTTAGGTCAGGTTAATGCGATTACGTGGATTCTATATTGTAAATGAAAGTTTTTTTTTATTAACGGCAGATGTTCATTCTGGTCTCTCTGTCCGCCCGCGTGAGATACGCGTCTCGAGAGTCTTGCAATTATGTAAAGAGGGGCATGCTCATGGGCATACACAGACCTGGGACTTATGTAACGGACGTACCCAATTTCTCGCATACATAGTAATTGGTAACCCAGAAGGCATTGCGAATGAGAAAAAAATTTCCTTTGTCTTCTCGAAGCATCGCGAACAATTAGAATATCTCTAAAGGTCTCGAAATATCTTGAATTTTCACGCCCAGCGTCGAGTGGCAACGTGTCACGTCAGTTTTATGGAAATAATACTACGTCATCGCCTACGTCACGCTTGACTTCCGAAAGAGTGTCGAAGTAATTTTTCTTCGTGTACCTCGAAGATATTATTCATTGATAATTTTCTATAATATTATGTCTGTATATCTGTATATATACCAATTCTAAAAATATATCTACATATATACCGATTTTTCTTTAATATCACGTACTTCTATACTTCCTTGACGCGTGCAGTGCGTAAGATAAAATTGTCACAAGTTTTCCCGCACAATTTCTCGTCGATTTTTATACGAGAGATGTACGATCCGTTAGAATTGAGGTACCATAATCTTCACGGATAAGTGTATTATTACGCAATTCTCGTAAATGCTTCGAGTCGCGGAACGGATTCGTCAATAAAAATTATCATGCTTATAACTACGGTGACACAACGAATGATTTTCTCGAGGAAATAACAACTTCTTTCGCGGGCTCTTTTGGCTTCGGTATAAAAGATGGCGGACACTCGGAAGAAACACTCGAAGAAATTTGAACACTCGCGAAGAGGCCACGGGATAGGAAAAAGGAGCCTCTCGGCCGTTACGCGCAGCCACGTGTACAGCACGTTTCCTTTCTGACTCCAATGGAATGGATATTTGCAATGGTATACGTCGAGAGCTACTGTATCTGTTCGCCGAGCGTAACTTTGAATCTTAGACTTAAATAATATCTATATAGATATATACATACCTATGGTAACCAGTAACCGGTAACCGATCTGTTACATTAAGATATATGATAACGTCGCGCGAGATTGAGTTGTAGGGAAGCATTCGACTTTGTCTCCTATGGCGTCTTCCAGGTATCGATAATCAAGTCGATCGTATTACTATATATCAGTCAAAGAGTGTCATTGTCAAAGCAACTGATCCCTTTGAAATAATGTATCTTTAATTAATTGATATTGGAAAAGAGATCGGATGACATGCGTACATCTCATTGACAGTCTCTTGAGAGAACAATAATAATAATAAGATATTGCAAAAATTTTATTGAATTTTAATCAAAATTTTATTCGCCTATTGTTCGGTATAGGCAATTAAAAAAAAATTTAGATAATCATCGTGCGATGATCTGTACAAATAGTTCTGCTTGATTGGTCCAGAATCGAATGCTGTCTGAATTTTTCTATGCGAATTGTTTTACCGAATATTTCTTACGTCTATTTTATCCGTGACTTTCCGTACTATCTTTTTTTTATACTGCGTCTCACTTCGCGGTAATCGAAGCGAGAATCCGATCGGATTTCGATTTGACTGTAATGACTGTATAACTATATTCCTGTAGCTGCTCTTACTTCTCTGTAGTACCATGACTGAATAGTCATTCGTAAAGTGCACCTACCATAACTCTAGTGTTGTTTTCAACGTCGTCATTTTTACGGCCAATATTTTTTACAGTCAATATCGTATCGTGCAAAAATATTCGCATATGTACATATATTTGCCACGTCATACAGGTTGACGCGTTACGCATATCCCTTGTTTGTCTGCACGAGTACGTAACGATTAAATAAAAATGAAAAAAATTGCGAAATTCTCATCCCAACCATGTGCAAAAAATCCACCGACGACATAAGTCCCGTGTATACGATTGAACAAGATAAGGAAATGAATTAAACAAAAAAAATTGGCACGCTCGACTTTCAGCTGCATTTACACTGGGAAGCTATAATGAAACCAAACCAAACGCCTACGTTTTCGCCACCTCGCAGATAACTTCAGCCTCCGCGACTTGGTCTTCGACTGGCAATGATTTACAACGCAGAATATCTAATGAGCGATTTCAAGTAGCAAGTACCGATAATGCTATTGATAACTCGTGTAATCTTTCTATTCTATTGCACTTGTTACGAATTTTGATAAAGTTGTATTGAAACTTTGATGCTCATCGTAATTTTGCAAGATATTAATGCACCACATTTAACGAATTAATTGACTTATATTCGCAATAATTCACCCATATTTTATATACATATGCCACCTGCGTTCTTTCGCATTACGTAAGCTTACCGATACCAGCACAAAAGTGCGTTTAAGTTATTTGCAATATATTGCATCTCAAGGACTGCAAAGCTCATATGCATATGAATTGGTATGCAGTGTTTCACTACTGCAGGGGACGAATTATTTAGTATCTACGTTCATTATACAGTGTCGGTAACAGACTACGAATCGATATTGTAATTATCGTCTAATTATAATTGACAATCCCAATACACGATGCGAGCGTATAAACCTAGAAATTACGCAATTTGCTATTTATAGAACTGTTGTGTTCACGTGGAATACCTTTATCGATGGATATAATACGTTTTGATAACATCGGATCGAGCATCGATAAATATAACGTACCTAACCTAAAATACGATAGACAGTTTCGATAATACAATGCGTGTGATAATATTTTTCAAAATACTCACGCATCGCCCTCGATATTATAGCCAATAATAATCGATCGGTTTAATCGATAGGTACATTTTAACATTATTTTGGAAAATACGAAATCATCGTAACAAGGGTCATTAAATTGTTAGCTGACGAACAAACATCGCTATTTAGATATAAATTAATCGATTAATCGATATTCAAAATTAATCACGTTGTAATTAGTCGTAAAATCTTTTGTATCGTTCTGTGATTTTCGTATTAAGGTGACTGGAGAGTGCAAACGGCCATTTTGAATTTCCAATCACGAAAATCGTAAATTACACAGAATTAATGCATTATCATTATCAAACTGGAGTGCACGCAGATTTGTGTAAGTTCCATAATTACTCAAAACGGCACTTTCGTAAGATATAATTGCGAAATAAAGGAATGAGATGCATGCAAAATTTTGGCACGAGCATTTTTCACGTCAAAAAGTTGCATGCAACTCATACCTTCGTTTGTCAATTATTCCGCATAAAAGTATCATGCAAGTAACAGTGCAGCTTGTAAAAATCTGCATGCACTGCGTTTGCGTGAGAATTTATTATTACATTCTTATAAATTATGATATTCCATTTTGAGGCTCGAAAGTGCTCCCCAGTCCCCTTAACAAAAAAAATTGAAATTTTGTAAAAATTTTTTACGTTGGTAACAGCTGACATTGGACGACTGATATCTGTTATCTTATTTAAGGACCGACAAAGTAATCTATGTAGGTGCGATTTGACTAGAGTTTACCGTAAATCGCATAGAATTATGGACGACATCCGGTTTGCGCTGGTATACTTTCGAGATAGATATGGCCGCGTGAGCAACATTGACACGAATACCAACGTGAGGAATCATGACGATGCTACGTTTGTTCCGGCCGATTGGTAACAGGTAGAAATTCGAATCGTACGGTATATCCCCCTCGTTAGTGGATGAAATAACCGGAAGTCTAGAAGCTTGAGTTTAGACGAGTCACCGTAGCGTGGAATGATTTTTCGCAACAGGATTGTTTTACAAATAATTATTTGCTTCCAGGACCAGAGAGGACAGACCGCCGTCCAGGATGGTGCTGACCGTTACCGAGGACACCCCGGCGGATATGCTGGCAGGAAGTATGGACCTCCTTGTCCAGCTTCCACGGGAACATCACGTCCATACTCAGAGGGTCACTGTCCAACGGAGGTATTAAAGACTGTTTTCATTTATTTTCCATAGCCGCGGTTTAAAACTTTCCCTCAATTGATATCGTTTTGTTTTACGCTGGGAAATCTGCCAGTACGATGAATACGTATACCTTGGTAAAGGGAAAGTTAATATTCCAATGAATTCCACGGATGGATTAACCGTGATTTTTAACGATATCCGGATATATATATATATATTTCGAGAAATATTGTCAGTCAATATTTCTAAAGAATTTCGAAAGACCGTTCATGCGAAATTTTTATGGTTATAATTCTATATTTCCGTGTAAAATGTAGCTTTGCGTAATTTGAGAAAATACGAAAAATTGTTTTCGCAGAAATGACATTGCGTCTGAGAACAAAAAAGAATTCGTATAACTCACGATGGAATCATAGGTCAAATTCTTCTGGTGGAGGCTTTATTACGGAAACCATTTGCAATTGTACGGATCCAATAATGGACGCCGTAAGTTGCAGTACTTAGGAGTTGTTTTCGAAATCACACGGGAATATAGAAGTGTTCTGGTGAAAACGACCAGATTGCTCGATGGTCACGTACGTAAAAACAGAAACAACGTTCGAGATCGGTAACAAGGAGTTACAAACAAATCGCGATACTTTGGATAGAGAGGATGACAAAAAATTTCGAGATAATAAGGTAATAAGCCATAATAGAAACGTGACCGATAGTCAGAGCGTTCTCCTTCGACCATTGACGAAAGTCTTTTTTGTCCCTTAGCGACATTTTTTTTCATCAGCCAAGCTCCTCCATTTTATTTTTTTCTTCAACCGCCACAAACTCGAAGTCACTCGCTTTTTTCCAGCATCTTTTTTTATCGCAGGTGCCGCAAGTCCTTACCGGCACGACGCAGAGACATGGCAGATCTACCGATTTGAATGACTTAGACCATGATCAATTTCAATCCGAGCGAGATCATTACGATCGATCGAAACGAGATCATTTCGTTACTATACTTAGAACGTCACTACGCGCCATTTATGTTAAGTGGAACAAATCGAGTATCGATCTATCCCACGTGAATATTCAAGTCGCTTTTGCTTTTATGTTCAATCCTGTTCTGTCGACGATCTCCCGATCGATCATTCCTCATCGAACGATAACAGTTTTGCGATATCGATAATTATAATAAAAAGAATGATGGCAGTCCGCACCTCGTATAATGAAGTTTTGCAAACATTCACCAAAGGGATACGCGTAGTATATTTAGACACCCGGTATATCCAAGCCCTGTGGTATGGACACTCTGTCGATGGCCTTGTCTGGTTCGATTGAGAACGAATAGCGGAAGGAGCGACTCGTAATTTTCTCCCTGAAGATTCCTCAGTCTGATGCTTCCTCAATCCTGTCCACAGCACGCCCATGATGGATCTTCTCGTGCAGATCGCAACCGCTCACAAATTGGCTGCTTCGAGCTACACACTTCAGGCTATTGGAGAACGTGGTCTTGTTTTACCCCATCAGCCTAATACGCCAATCGGAGCGCTGGATGCTCTTCAGGTACGTGGAATTGTTTGATCTTGAGCCCCCGTCATTGGTTAGATCATTTTAATGTGGGAATATTAAAAAACTGTTTTCTATCACTCTGTTACAGGTGAAGCTACTTCCTAAGCAGGGAACGTTCGTACCCAGGAAGACGAGGCAGGCTAACCAACCTTTTGAAACGACTTTTAGATTACAGGTGAGTAATTTTTTTAATGGAATGGATCAATGGAGAATATATCAGTTCACCCGTGGGCTAATTTGGTTTAATCATACTGCAGGTGCATCTGCCCAGGAATCAACTGTACGTGTCGCGGGTGAGCCCGAAAATGAACCTGGGTGAAATTCTCGAGGAAGTATGTCGCGAGAAGAATCTGGACAGGAACAAGTACGAGCTCCGTCATCCTGGTGAGTCGCTTGGAATGATCAGAGTTTCACGAGTATGGCGGCTACTACCAGTTAACGAGTCCAGCATGCGTGGGACGTATGTACGTATTGCGTCCACGTTGGTGCACGCATTTCTTCAGACGGCTCTCAAGGACGTAAATAAGAGGCCATTGCGATATGGCGAGAAACGCTATGCGCCCTCGCGGTCATTGCGGAAATTCATATAAGAAGCCCATGCGGTCTGTAGTGCCAAGGAAAAAAGATACTGTGTCCCGATTTGAATTAACTGTACGATCCTTGATTCAGGTTCTGCGCCCTACTCTCTCTCTCTCTCTCTCTCTCTCTCTCCCCCCGTTTAATTAATTCGTCGAATATCGAAACTTGCGCCAGTATCCGAAGAGAAAAAAGATCGTCAAGGCGGAAACAGCATGCGGGATCTTTATTTCGTCAGGGCACTTTGGTATCTAATCAAGTTTCCGTATGCGGCAAGTAACGATCAGCGGATTACGAACGTTCACCAGTGGATTTGGATCGTTTGTTGTACCCATATCCAACGCACTCTCGACACTTCGTAGCAATCCGAACGCGAGAGCGCATTACGCAGGCACGTAGACACGCAGCTATGCACGCACTTAGATACCTAGAGCGTTGTTAACTGTATGGCGAGAAGCAAATTCCCTCGTGTAATTAGGTACTTTAAGCAACGTTAACTACCAGAAACGTAGAAACGAAAGTGTATAAAATCCTGGATGTAGAAAGATATCTCTACGAGGTTACCAGTTAAAATACCAACGAAAGGATTAACCAATCCATCTTGCAGATGCAAGCTGGTCAGTATCTAGAATACTCTGTAGGTATCTAACATAATCAATGCACATTCTAGATAAGTAAAGGAGGCCCTCAGATTGCTGTTAATTTCTCAATGCTACACCCTGGATGCTTCAGGAATACGTTTATCCCTTCCATTTGAAGTTTCATTGCACTCGACCATGCTGCGAGGAACTTCGACTACGCGTCCTGGGGTACCAGGTACTCGTTTCTCCTTGATACGGTAAAGCCGCGTGTACAACGTCGGCGTTGGATATTCGACATCGAGCTCACGTTCCAATTTCTATAACGAACTCGTTTTCCCAAAGAGAATCCACAGTGGTCTTCGCTCTCGCGAATCCCTCGCATTCCTTACGAGCATACCTTGGATATTGTTTTTTATTTTTCACTTGTTTTAAAGTAGATTCTACGTTTGCTTGCGAAATCTCGTATACCGAGGATGGAATAGGGAACGTGGAATTGCGTAGATATTCTCTCTTACTCTTTCTATCTTTTTTTTTCGTTCTTTTATTACCAACTACTCGCGCGCAATCTTCTTCTCGATTGTGGTGAGAAGCGTTACGAGAATTCTCTCGATTCTTGATACGTGACTGTCGGCGTATGAGGCTCGTGGGGAATTGACTTTTGCTAGACTGCCTTTTTCACCACGCTCACGCTTTTTTCTTGGTACTGGTAACCAAAGTGTACAATAATTGGTGGTTAAAAGAAACAGAGAGAGAGGGAGCGAGGGGGGGGGGGGGGGCAGAGCGAGGGAAAAAAACGAAAATTTATACAATATGCCTTAAAGGTACGTTCTGCTAACTTCTCATAACTGTACACATAACGTTGTCCACTGTGAGCCACGAGTTCTCTTACAATACTAACAATAAGTAAGAGACAGTTAATGTCCATTCCAAAGTCACGAATGGTGCACAGTGAATGTTCGGCTGATATTTTAACTGAACTCGATAGCGTGATGTGCCTACGAATTTTGATTCAAAATTTTTCATGCCCGTACCTCTTACATCGCTGGAAGCCTCGGCGCATTAATTACATTAGAAAAGTTTTATTCATGCGAGAAGCAATAAAAATTCTCAACGTAGTAAACAGCGACGTACTATGACGTTTACATTCTCTGGTATCGATCAACGATCAATTAACGTCTCTCTTTCTCTACTGTTAATCGTGTATTAATATCGATAAGAGATAATTAACCGCGCAGTAGACGCCGGCGAATCGTGCTACGCCTTTAATTACAAATGCTATATATCTAATACAGCCTCTTTCTTCTTTCTATCTCACGTTAAGATCCGTTGGACGTTCTTATTGCTCCGCGTACCTCTATCGCCAGTCACGAGTCACGATCATGTTTTGTCTTTAGATATAACGTTAAGTCCACTCGATCTTCCGTGTCGTATATATAATCTCCCTAGGATACACTAGCTCTAGTATCGCATTGTCTTTGTGAATAAAAAGAAGAAGAAAAAGTCCCACGATAGAAGCGATCCAGGAATCTAGATTTAGTCCAAGATAAACAAAAAAGAATTCGCGTTTTTTTTTAATACCTCGTGAAAAAATCTTTTCCAATGATTTCGTATAATGGATGATGAACTCAGTGATTAATGTAGCATAGAATTCGTACATGTATGATTTGCATAACATTTAGAATTTTTTCTTTCTTATGTTATTACGTCGCTAATAAACAGTGACATTAGATAAAAAGAAATATATTGGCGCTAGTCGTCGTCTTTGAAGAAATTCAAACAGTCGACCTTAGTCCTCACGTTTTTCGAAATCGACGGTGTAGAGTGAATATTCATATATGTATATATGTAAATAATTATGCCGTCAAAGATTCTATATATAAAAGCGCCGACGTTGACAATTTATACAGATACTTATCTATATGCTGTGGCCCCCACGCATCATCGGTCGAACTATAGCACGTAATGCTCTCGCCATAGGGCCCACATACGATATTCACTCACAAGCTCGACCTGTACTAAGGCTTCCGAAGCCAGTTTAAGGTTTACATATATAACCGCCAGGTGAATCCAATTTTCGCGAAATTCCGCGTAGAAGCACAGCAGACGTACTATCGGCTGTTATCGAACCGCACGACCTCGTCAACGCAATGAGTCCTCGATAGATAGGATTTCTCATGCAATCACTAACAGCCCTTGAGTTTTGTTATAATCGGATGTTAAATGAACTATTATTGCCTCTGTTATTATTGCATACACTTGAAAATCAAGGTATCAGAGTTGCGTGGATTACGCTTTGGATATACTACTGAGTTTAAACAGCGCGTGGAAGCTGCACTCGTAATTTTTATGCTTTGCGTATTACAAACTCCATATATTTATGCACATGCGTATATTATCTGTATATACATGTTAGCTGCCTGCGGTAAGTATTTCAGTCGGTTCGTTATACAGGGCGGTTGTTAAGATCACTATCGTCTGCTGCCTGGCTCTTCCAGTTGTTGTTCTAGTCATTAACTCGTCGCGCCATTCGAGTCGAACTCGAAGCCCGCGGGCTGCCACATCGTTTTATGCGCACGTCGATGCTCCGGCATGCACGAGCTAATAAGTACTTTTCTGATCGTGACGTTGAGACATTTGGAGAAGCGCAGTTATTAGTTGCGTAATTTTTCAAATTCAATTGTACTTCGTTTTGGAAATAATTGCGAGGTTTCGTTGTAAGAAACTTTATGCTGTGTGCTCTAGAGGAAATAATTTTGTTTTTCAGCCAATCTCGAGGAAGTCCTGGACCTTTCGTTATCGTTGCAAGATTATCATCTGCAGGAAGTGACACTTTACGCCAAGCAAGGTAGAGCCCTGGGATCAGCACTGAGTTCCCAGGATATAATGGCTCTTCAGAGGCAGGAAGAACGCAGGAGGCAACAAACCAAGCAAGGTGTCTTTGGCTTCATGTTTAAAAAGTCCAAGGAAAGTTCACTGAGCACGGATAGCCTTGGAGGACGTAGTGTATCGCCTGCGAGGAGCGATGAGACCGGAAGGAGTGCAAGTCCTCTGGCACCTCCGCCGAGACCTTTGCGTAAGAGGCGACCTGCACCTAAGCCACCGGTGTTGGAAAATGGCGAGGTGTCGCATGATAATTCTAAGGAGAAGATCGTCATCAGTCACAGTAGAAATAGCAGCGACAGTTCTGGATATCATGAAGCTTCTGTACTTAGTGATAATCCTGACTCGAATACTCGTATACCGGAGACTCTTCCACGGAGGAGTAAGGTTCCTGGAAGTATGGATTCTCCTAGGAAACTCGGGCAGACTTCACAGGCTAGTAAGAGTCTCGGAAATCTTGCTGCTGCTTCCGGAGGACTCACTCATAGCGTCAGCAACACTTCCTTGAGCTCTACGGGTAGGTCTTCTCTAATGAAAAATAGCCTTGATGATCGATACGTATAAATTCAATATAATAATACGTATAAAATGTCTGTTGGTAGAACATCGAGATGTTATCGCATTTTTATTTCGCTTAGAAATTATATAGAATATTCTGTTTTTATTGCGAACAAAATCAAATTCAAGTAAATCGCCATCTTGTATGGGATCCACTTGTGTATATTGTTGAAACATTGCTTTTGAACTTTCAAAATATCTGTTTAATTAGGTTTGCGCAAAAAAAGGATTGCTCCAGCACCACCACCACCTCCAATAGCACGACCTCTATCATCCGCTATATCAACTCAAGGATTGGAACGTATTGTGGATTCTGAAGAATCGCTGACATCTGATATGGATATATCGAAACCTCCATCAGATATTGGCGCAGCATCTTCGAAAGCCAATTCCGATATTGATGTCCATTCTAATGCGAATTCCGGTGTTGCTGTGAATTCCGTGAATTCAAGGCCTACGACTATTGAATCCAAAACCAATTCTGAGATGAGAATAGTGCCAGATGTCATTCCAAATTGCGTCAAGACTTCCAAGACTGATTCTGAAATGATGGAAAAAACGAAGCCTGAACCGAAAACAGAGGACAAGAATATTCCAAAACTAAATACGGAAATTGCACCAGCGCCATCTGTGCCAGATACACTGAAAGTAGCAACTGCTAGAGTAGAGAAAAGAGGTAAGCTAGTACGTAGCCCCAGTAGCATAGAAAACAATTTACCCTCCTACAGTTTTATTTCGAGAAACAGTCTGGAAAATATGCTCGAAGTAGGTGAGGAGTTTGAAATGAAGTTTGATAATAAGGAACACAAGAATATTGACGGATTACATCGACAAACTCGAGTAGCGGAATTCTCGGAACAAAATAGTTTTAACAGAACAGGGAATTTCGACAACACTCTCATCCCTGGTAACATGAGCAAATATAGTTTCAGAAGTAAGGCCAGTTCAGAATATTTAATATCAACTTCGACAGGTCTTTTTGAAAAATACAAATGTACAAAATTACAAAAATCTCAAAGTCTGATGTGCCACAATGGCGTAACGAATCGTAAGCCTACTTGTACAAGAACGGTGAGTTATGAAAATAGTAAAGAAAGCAATGCATCTCTTGAATCAATTCGTGAAAAATATTCTTCAAAAATCCCTCTAAATTCTAGTAAAAAATCTGAACATAAACTTTCTAAGATACCCACAATAGCTAATTTGGAGGATATAGAGTCAGATATAGACAGTATGCCAGAATGCGGTATACTTGAGACTAGATTCAGCCCTAATCGATCCCACGCGGATAATTATATTTGCAATGAGCGTTGTCAGGCGCGCATGTTAAAGCACAGCTTGAGTTTTCAAAATTCGCAAAGGTTAAAGGATACGAAAATAATAAGTAGCTTTGAGAAACCAATTTTGAAGTGTTCCAAAAGTTTCTCCACAAAATCAGACGTAATACGTTCGTCTGATAATATAGAGAAATTGAATTACAATAGGGCACCAAGATTGGGTGATTTAAGTACAACTAAGTCTTATCAAGGTGTGATAACGTCGAGCCTCGACGAGGATGGTTATAATGCACTGAGGTATTTTGATTACGGGAAGACCAATCTATCTCCCCCGCCTTTAAGCAATTTGCAAATTTTTGCTATCTCAACGAAACCGGTCGATATTCAAGTTGGACCAATGGACTCGATACCGAGTGAGATCGACAAATTACCATCTCTGCCAATCATCAATCACGACGACAGTAAAAGTGGTTCTGACAAAAAGTTGAGCATTTTAGAACCGCCTCCGCCAGGTTTGGTCAGTCGTCAGGAGTCCAACGACAACTGGAATAAGTTTTTAGTCCAATTGAATTCCATTCTCGAGAGTCGAGTCGGTGAATTCGTTTAATCGCTCTTAAATAACTCTAATAAATTCATTATAATATTATACTAATTATTATCGAGTACCTTATAACATTAACGTTATCAATAATATCCTCTCACCTACTTCGTCATGAAAAAAAAAAAATGGTAGGCACATCAAATACATAAGTATCGTATTTTTCCCTCTTAATTAAATTCCATATATTACTGATTAACGTATGTAAGTAATCTTATAAGTTTGTACCTTGCCATGCTTTGTTCTTCTTTAAGCATTATTACACGTAGCAATTTTTTTTCCCCCACGGTATGCACGTAGTTTATTTTATTTTAAGTACGCCTCGTTTGCTTAACTAACCTATCTTTTGGTGGTGGTTTTTTCTTTTTTTTTTCCATCAAAAACAGTCGGAGGACTTACACCGATTCCCAAACCTCGTAAAACCAGTATCCCGGAGAGCATCAAGTCAGCAAATAGTCATGCACCGCAATGTAGCACACCCCGGCCATTACCTGCGCCTAGAACTCTTAGCGAGAGTGCAACAAGCTTAGATAGTTTACCAAATGCTCAGGAGCCTGTAAATATTTCCAAGTCCGCTGGTGATGTGTCAACAAAAAGTCTCCACACAATAGCCAGTAGCGACACAAGAACCACACTGCGCAGCAACGTACGAAAATCGGAGGCTGTAGAATCCGAGGTCTCGGATGAATCAAGAGAAATTTTACTGGAGAAAACACGCAAGACGGCTAAAGGTATTCGAAAAAAAGATAACTTCAATGATAAGGTTCAAGCATCATCCAGTCAGACGAAACCTGAGGAACTCGTTACATCACCTAGACCCATAAAATCCGGAAGATCGGCGCACGATAAATTCGACGACAAAAAACAAGAAAGTGTAGCACACGATACAAAAGATGAAAGAACGATCGTGACTGTGAAATCTGCGGAAGGAAGTGTCAAGGGTCAGGAAGAAATTAAAGAACGTGAAAAACGTAGAGAGAAGAAAGCGCCAGAAAAACCAAGACGCAGGACCCTAGAAATAGCCGACGTGAAAATAGAAAAGAATCCGGGAGAAGAAAATGACGAGATTAAGGCGAGCAAGCCAGTTCTGCAAGGCTCGGTAGTGGAGTCTAAAAAAGAGAATTTATGTCAGAAATTTCCATCGTCCACAGAGAGTAATAAAGACAAGATGGAGAATATAGTGAAACACTTGGGACCAGGTAAGGCTATTCAAAAGACCTGCAGCATGAAACAATTGCATAAAAAATCGGAAAATCGTAAACCACAATCAGGAGGCAACTCTTTAAAACACGCGAAGAGCATGGACGACATTTATGGTATTTGTCCACGAAAGGAATCTGGATATGTAAGAAAAAAGAATTCAATGCAAACGAGATCCTGCGCCGTGATCTCAACGATACCAAAGTGCGAGCACATAGCGCCGAAAAAGGAGGCCGGTCGTGAAAGACCAAAATCAAAGAGCCTGGAATACGCTTTCAATGAAAAGGGTTCTTTGGGCCTTTCTTTCCGTGCTGGAAAATCGATAGTCGATTGCAATACCGAATTGGATGCTCGTGAAGAGTCAGTTGGTCACACCGATGACGAGCTTGCAAATTTGAAAAACATGGAGATGTTCAAGCGAGTTAAAAAAACGCCGAAGCGTATAAAAGTATTCAGGAGCCAATCAGAATTAAATAACTTTGAGATAAACACATTCGGTAGGCATCCAAGATATTTGACATCTCATGCTGAGGATTTCACAGGAGTACTCAATACCAATCTGACTACAAATATATTCGTATTAGATGATAAGAAGAGAAGAGATTATAAGGATCTGTCGGATGAAGATTCAACGGGCAATGAGTCTGGCGCAAGCACAAAGATCTCCATATCCGGTACAAAACTTCCGGCATTCATGATCCACGGTACCTATTTTGCGGACTGGCAACATATTAAGAATTTGCAGGACGGTGCTGAAGGAGACACTGCGATTATTGGGCAATCAGGTGCATGTTGCTGCGTTACTACTAACATTGTAAATCTCACAATAGCTTTAACAATATAGTACAGTGTGTCCTTGCATATTGAAGCGTTTGTATTAGAGTGGTGGTGGGTGGGCGGGGAGTGGGGGGTCGTTCTTTAAAATGGACATTGGAAAGCTTACCAGAGTGTATTCACGAAATCTAACGTTCAATGCGTTTCGATTTACAAAACGCATACTTTAAATAAAATTTGTCTTTATATTTTAACTAGTGAAATTCATGAAATTCGTGCACGTTAAAATACGGCATAAGTAGGCGAAAACTGAAGAGCCTATTTTCCAATTTAAATCCTCGACACGCCCGCACGTTCATATTTTGAAAAGCTTTCTATCTAAGGTGAAGGTTTATTTGTATTTCTATTTTTTATGCAGTCTTTCACTCGTGTACGTTGGTCTCAGCACACACTTTTCTTCTTTTTCTTTACACACTACTATACCTCCGGATTATTATTAGAATTTAATCGTATGTTCGAGTAACCAAAGCAGCACGTAACGGTATTTTTATCTGTATTATTTTAGGTAACGAGGATGGTCCAATGCAAACGGATGTTTTGCTCCGCAAAGTGTCAGACACGTTATCAGGCTCTTTGGTTCCACCATCACAGCCGTCCTCAATGCCTCCTGACAGTTCGTGTTCATCTTTATCCGGAAGTGACGAAGTACCAAGCGCAACAAAAAGAAATCCAGTAGACACTTTATCGAAAAAAGCAACCGAGACACACAAAGAAACGATAGAATCGTCCAAGAAAATAGAAGATGCTGTCAAATTTAGCCAAGCAAACATCAAGCAAAGCAATATTTCTCCAGCTGGAACAATCTTAAGAGCGAGTACACCAAACTTAACGATAAGATCGTCGCAGCAAGATACTTCCGACTACGTGTCAGCTGGTGGCGAAGATTTATCCATTAGCGATTGGGAATATCAACTACCGGCTCCGCCAAGTGCATTTCGAGATAACGATTCACCAGCTTTCAATGATTATGAAACCATCACTCTTGGATCCGTGGAAGCTTTTAAAGAGCCTATTGCTCACATAGTCGATCAGACTGATGCTGAGAAGAAAAGTGAGAAAAATTTGACGACAAAAAATAAAACAACTGCTGCGAAATCCACAGCCGTGACTGACAAAGTAAAGCATGTGGAACCAATCATCGAATTGACACCACCAACTCCTATAGATAAAAAATCCTTTACTAGACAAATGTCCACAGAGAGTCGTGGTAGTGATGCCAGTCTAGAATTGAAGAAGGATGTCATTTCTGAACTTGAGAACAGAATCGAAAGTGGACGCTTGTCGCAATCCAGTATCAAGCATAGTGAAACAGACTCCAGAAGAGCATCTGAAATTTCATCGACTCCTACACTAGCACCTGTCGATAATACTTTATCAAATTTCACTATCACAACTTACTCCAGGCAAAAGAGTTTGAATATATTCGATGAGGCTGAGCAGCAGCAGCAGCAGCAGCAGCAACAACAACAACAACAGAGCTATTCACAATCGGATGTCAGGACTGTCAAGAATTTTGCTACTTTAAATAGGAGTAGAACCACTTCAGAAAATTCGAATGGTTCTACAACGAGAGAACGTGATTTAGCACAAACGAAAACGCTTCTAGCTAATGGATACGGTGGGCCAGAATCATTAGAGCAGACAGAGTTCCTTAAACCAGTGCCAAAATCCTTGAAACACGAATCACTTCCTAGACGTCAGTCATTTGGCAATGACGGTGAGAAATCCAGCAATGTGTGTAGATCCAAAAGCTATATATCATTGGTAAATAATACTAAAGTTAGAACTGAAATGAATGGCGAGCAAGACAGTATGAAATCCATGATGTACGACAGCGTGGATAGCCATGATGAACCGATGAAAAAATCTATGAGCATCAATAACTTGAGTCAGGATACATCTAGGAGTAACGAGAAGTTTTCACAGTGGAGGGAAAATATTCTGAAACGTCAAGAAGAACCGACCAAGGAGAAACAGTTACAATCCTTACAGGTAATTACTTTCTTGAGATTATCATAAGATGATCTTCCTTCCCAGTATTGACGACTGTTTTTGTTCCATTGACGTGTAGGTTCTTAAAAGCATTTTACCGCAGTTGAAGAACACTCAACAAACGGATGAAAATGTAATCGAACAGTCCAGAAATAAAGTCCCGGACGAGAAAATGTAAGTTCTTAATAACTGTAGTATTTACCAAAGTAGTATATTTTCTTGTGACTAAAAAAATATATTTTCTTTTAGAACGAAAGTCATCTCCTCTGTCGAACATTCCACCGAGTCGAGTGTCAATTCAAGCATAGCCGATTCCAAATCGAAAGCAGAATCAGAAACGCAGAAGGTAAAGGCAGAAGAATCAAGTGGAAAACGTTTCTCTTACTCTGGACCACCTGCTATAAGTTTGGGAAGCTGGTCGGAAAGACCATGTGTCAATGTCCAAATAAAGATGGACACGGATTACAAATTCGGCAAGAGCAACACCTCCGGGGCTAAAACAGTTGTAAATTTAAATGGTACCCGGGACGAGGCAGATTATGTAAAGTTTAATGACGATGCTGGGAGCAATTTGCCGAGAAAGATTGTAAAGAGTAATTTTATTGAAAATGAGATGAGAGGCGAGGTGAAAAAATCAGAGAAAAAGGAGAAGGAAGAACTCGCAAAGAAACTAATAACTCACACAACGGCGTCTGGATTCAAGAGGCCAGTACTAAGTAAAATTGGCTTCCCCGAGGGCAGATCGGTTCTCAACAGCGAGGACAAGCCTATCGTGACGGCTATAGAATTGAAAAAAACAAATGTCGACAAAAACGACCCTCCGAAGAAGCAGCAACAACAGGAGGATGACGATGATAATATCGATACGCGTCCAGTCAAGTTCGAGGAGCTAACAAAAGCATTCGGCCAGGAAGTCACGCGCAGAGCGAAACCAAAGCACATAGTACAGAATCGACATTCTGACTACTATGGCTCAAAGCCGGAAATTATATCGAATTTTATTAAATCGGATATTAATCAAAATGGATTCGTGCATTCTAACAAAATAGCATCGAAACAGGTAGAACCTGTGCGCAATAATAGTGTCGTCTCGAATGGGATTCACAACGATGCTCAAAATAGTCCAATTAAGAAATATACATCGGTTATTGGTATAAATTCACAAGGAGCACATTTTGCTAATCATAATGGAAACTTCGCGATGAAGAATCATTCCGGTTCGATTAAGATCAATGGTCCGATGCCTGTCGTTAAGGGATTCAAAATACAGGCATCTGAAATCGAACCAAAAGTCATTTCTGGTCCAGCCAAACAAAATGGATTTTTGGTTCTCAATGGTCCAAAGAAAGTGTCACAGACACCACAGCCTCCAACCATGCCTGTCATTACTGGTGTCACTTTAAAAAGTAACAATGCCAGACCGAAGTCAATGCCAGTCCAAGAGGATTCCAGAAACGAGTTGTTGGAATCCATTCGAAATTTTGGTGGACGTGATAAGTTGAAAAATGTGAGTATTTTTGTTATATATTTCTTCAAATTAATTGTATAATCATTTACAAAACTGGGGATTTATTTATTTCAGGCTACAGGAAGGTACTAACCTTCAGTACCCTTCAGTGCAGATGTATAAATAATTAAAGTGAGCTTTGAGTCATAATCATAAACTACATGAAAGCTAGCATGATGAAGTTATTGAACGCAGCTATTTCATTATCCTGTAAAAAAAATGTTCAGACTTGCGATATATACTATACATTTCTGTAAAATATTCGTCACTCTTGATTGAACAACAGTTTAACTTGTCTTTTGTTCAGTTTTAGTGCTGCTTGGTTAGCAGTCTTAAGAAATTTGGCATACAGCTTTCAAATGTTAGATTATCAGTATGTATATAGTCTTTTACATGTTTTGTGCATATCATCCTGGAAAGGAAATCACGTAGTCCTTTGCTACAATGATACATCATTGGAAACGTTCCTTTGATACGAGAAATAAAGCAAAAAGAAACCACTTTGGTGCTCCTGTTATGTATAATTAATAATAAGACGTTGAGAAATCGAGATAATCGTTCATAGATGCTTTATGATTCCATTGTTTTTGTTAATGTTTTGGCACGAGCAAATGATGCCAGTAAAATGGCGTGGATTTCCATAATCGAGGAATAAAATCATGTAAATACTCTTTTATATCGCATCAGCGCGAAAACTGAGCGAAACAAAAATTATTTATCCTGTCGATTGATGAGCGAAGAACAATGGCGCAAACTGTTCGTTTACTTCAATTACTAGGATAATTTGTTTGTCGATTTTTGCTTGGTTTTCGGTAATAAAGCAATATTTTATGATTTATATAAAAGTCCTCGACGTTACAAGCTACGTTTATTTTTTTTTAATTGTACCTACGTTACTTTGAAAAATAATTTCACAAATTAGTCATATCTGAATGCACTATGTAAAAAAAAATTTGGAAAGCACGGCATAGTATCAAAAGTTATTGAACGTGTACATATACGATTGGCGTATGAAGTAGCTCATATGTGAAATGCATCCCTTTCGATGGAAGCTAATTAAGCTTGGGTCTAATCATCGATGTAAAATGAATAATTACTTATGATGATCTACGTAACTGTAGTATTTTGATTATTGCTCATGTAGTCATGTCTTTATGCGAAGGATGAAGAAAGTAATCGAAACTTCGTTAAGTTCTAATTAGTCGGATAAGACCGTTCAAGCCAGGCTTTGGGTGAGATTTCTAATAAATAAAATAATTATACCAAAGTTGGTCGTGGACGGGCAATAACGATGTACTAATAATACAATTGTTACTGACTAACATCCTCTAATCATTGAAAATACACATTAAGTTTCTATCAACGGGACCAAAGGTAACACTCTTCTTATTTTATATCGTACAACGAATTTAGAGATAGTGAAAGTTAATAAATGGGAATGAAGTGGCGTACTTGAGACAAAAAAAATATAAAAGAAAGCTTATCAGTCAAAATATATACTCTAAAGCAATCGAAGGTGGAGATTAGTATTTCTATGATGAAGAAAAGTTTATAAAACACTTTGTAAAATTTGTAAGAAAGATAAGAATGTTTATTTTGTTTTTGCCTCTGCGATTACTGTTTAACATTAATCGTATTGCGTTATAATCTATATTGGCGAATACAGATCAGCGCATCTGTATGTGTATTAATTAATGAATGAATTAGTTATGGACCGTTCGTACTTTAATTTTGCTATTCAGAGATACTTCTTGCATCTGTTTATATGTAACGTGGCAACAACCTCCAAATATATATATTCATATATATGTACTCCCATCCTGTTAAAACGTTTGTTATTACTGATTCTCATAGAACGACGAAAAGTAAATCAATCCCAGATGGTTATTCACATACAATTGTATTTATTTTTTTGTGAGGGAATGGAATAATCATGGGTAGAAATTCATTACCATCTAAAAATTTGTGTTTTGTTATGTCAACATTGTATTTCAATACTTTACAGCTAATATCAGGTTAACCGTTATAAAATCTTTACGGTGATGTTATATGGCGTTGTGACTGACAGCCTATGATAAATAAAACGATTCGAAGATCTATTGTTGAGCGAGAAGGAACAGAAATTTGTTCTAAAATTATGAGTGGGCCATTTAATTTCTATTTGTCAACTGAAAACGGGGAAAAGACAGACGCGCGAATTTTTGTTGGCGGATAATATTGAATACGAACTTAAAAAGGAAATTATATTGTATATAGCACATATGTCAATACTGTATTTAATATTACCCTCTACGCAACTATAACATGATAAAACTGTAATCTATTTATGTAAGTTATAACTTATAGTTGCATTAAAGTTAATCCTAAATGAAATGCCTTAACTCATTTATCCTTTGCATTATTTGTTGCAAACTTATAAAAAGCAGTTAATTTTTAATTCTATCAGCACCGTCGACATCTTTCATATTGTTTCTTATAAACGACCATTAAAAATTAGTAATTTTTCTAAATCCAACATATCGTACTTGGTGGAGAAAGTACTTATATATAACGATAACATAAAAAGAGATTATTTTTGCAATACTACAGAAACTTAATAATTGTAATGTATAACAGTAGAATATGTAGTATGATATAATATTATTTGGAGTTCATAAAATATATAAACCATTTGTAATATACGCTAGAACTATTGTTTCTCCATCATAACGATTTAGAGCTGTCATGAATTTATGTTGCTAGTTTCATAGTTTGTATTGTAAACGATGAACGGCACTTTGAAATCACAGTTTCTCAATATCAATATATAAAAATATCGAAAATTGTATTTAAATTGCTTTTTGTATCAAAAGAGACTATCTGCATGAGATAGAACGATCTAATACTTTTTTGAAATAACGAATGCACTAAGTAATAAGCAAAATACAGTACCTAATCATCAGGAATAGGAGCATTACAGTTTCCATGCCATAGTTTGGTTTCGGAATCACATTGGGCATAACTGCCAAAAACATCGGTGTATCCACGATCCCGCCACCACGTACACAACTGTCTGTTCCAGCCACAATCAAGAGTGTAAATAAATTCAGGTCTCTCCATTCCCAATACGGTATAAAAGTCCTGGTCTCCTAAATGACCCTGGGCAAATAATTGTTTATATTAGTATTATACGTACATTATTTAATCCTTAGGTATGCGTTAGATAGATATACCTTGAAATTAAATTTTTCTGTCAGATGATCGACACTATCTTGACTAACAATTTGATCATATTCCAAGGAGTTTCGTAACCTTTCTAGATTGATTAATATAACCCCACTATTATAACCAGAGTATCCTCCTGAATATCCAGGTTCACCAAATATTGTCTTTGGATTTTTACTCCTGTAGAGATATAGGACATGCCGATAGACAGGAGTTAATTCTGGTGCCAGACCGAACAAAGCTTTTTCCCCAAAGTGATTAAACTCTTGAAAAAGTTGTTTAATGTCTTTTCTGAGCTTGGTATCTACATCGAACATAACAGCCAAATTTTGATCCACTGGTGCTATTCTATGCAAGCCCAGCGATAAAAAGAACAAAGCATCTGAGTAATACGTCCCTGGCTTGCTACTAAAATGAGGCGACATCACAGAAACAATATCTTCAAGCTGCGAAGCCAATTTGTGTACATCATAATATTGCACCTGGAACAAATTGTTAATAAAAATATTGATATCACTCTTGCAATATCCTATGCCATAAGAAATACCTCAATCCTACCTTCATGATTTTTCCAGTCATTCTCATAACACCCTGTATTTCATTCTCAGCAATTCCTTTGCTGTCAGAATCGGTTATCACATGAAAGGCTATGTCAACAGTCGCTAGCCTGAGCAACGATTCCGAAAATATCTTGAATTTCCTCCGTATAGGAGAATTCGAAGTGACCTTAGTAAATATGCACCACACATTATAATATTCAATCTTCTTCGGGGTCACCGTACTGTCAACATAGCTACTTGAAGCTACGTCATTAGAGTATTTAGCCATAACTACGGCGGACGGAAATTCCATCTTTTCTGTAGCATTCTGTCCACCAAAATTATATGAGCTCCAATAGACACTAGTCGATGCTTGAAACGAGTAAAGTAAAACGAAGAACACCGCGAAAACTGTCAATTTCAATAAGATCTTCCGTAACAAGTACATTTATAGCCGTCGTCTGAGAACAGACACCTAAGTTGGCACAAATGTAACCGCCACACGGGGGCCTGTTTCATTCACGCAACAATGACAGTAGTCAGACAACAAAACTGCATTTGGTCAGCACGGCTTGGTCAATAAAACGGAATTGGAAGATTTTTGTCGTCAAAGGATGGTCACTCTCAACAAAAATCTCATCGTAATTTCTCACACGTCTTCATGTTACCCACGATTCTTGTTTAACATACCGAACAATCCATCCATATCTTTTCAAGAAAAGTTCATAAATAATCGAATCATTGTTTCACTGCAGATCAAAACTTTAGTTCACTCTTTTTATTGATGAACGCTCTGACGACTAACCTCGGTGCACAAGGTGCTCCTCTACGGATGTCGTGCGTCGTCATGGGGCCCGTATAGGATTCAGAAAAACATGTCCGCTCCTGATTCTCTACATTAGGCTGCACGAGATTCATGGATGGATGACCGTGTCAATTCAGTATCTCGATCTCGTATTAACGGTACTAGAGGTATTGACCTATAGGATGTCTGACGGACAGCGCAATGGAGTCTCATGATTTAAAATCCATTGAGTTAAACGGAAATCCTATTAAATATAATATAAATACATTTTTGCACTTCACGCTCAACCATAAGATTGCAATCCGGTTCGATAAATGTGCACGAAAGTATATACATATATTTTTCCTCTTCCTCGTTATCTTGTTACCGTCTCTATCCTTTTATCAAAGGTGAAGAGATAACGACATCGACGCAATTTTCTAACAGCTTTCAATAATACAATTTTGGAAGCAACAGGCATCGATTACCTTGTAAAAGTCCACGCCTTAATCTCGGTTCGGTCAGATCTACACGATCTACTTGAAGACAAAGTAGTAATTTTTCGGTTTTGCTTGAGGTGATGTATATATTTTTTAAATTTCTTAGTCATATCTATTGCAAGTTGAAGCTCGGAATTTAAACTTTAATGTGATATACTTGAGATTATTATAATCGCCATTACCATGTGTTTTATCTGACTCGAATGTTACGGATTTGGAGGAATTTGAAGTGTCTTTAAATTTGGTTATCTTATTTGTCGTATTTCTATGATTAATCCCGTGAGTATACCTGTTATCATATTATTGAACAATGCAACTAGTGTTGTAAAAAAGATGCTTATCCGTGTAATTTTTCTTCATAATAATATACAACAGTCGTAAATTTATACATGATAGAAAACTTTAATTGACAGTAAAATTCAGCAATAATTGTATACCGGGTTATTCAATCCAAATGCACCACCTGAAATTTGCGCTGATCTGATTCTTATGGTAAAACCATATGTAGGTGGTGCGTTTGGGCTGAACAACCGGGTATATATAGGGCTATTCACAAGTAGTGTACCAACTGACGTTCGTTCGTCCATTTGGTTATATGTAGATACATGAGTGTCTAAAAAATCCATCAACTAAAGCCTATCAGATATGATATTGATAACAAAAACTTAAGATTGTAAAATCGTTTGATGCCTGCTGTATGGTAGAACTTATTCGAAATATAATATTTCTTACGATTTTAAAAAAGGATTGAATTGTTCAGCAAACATTTGAAATCGTGCAATCAATTAGATTCGATAGATATAACAATATGCACATCGATAGTCCCATATAACAAAAGATTGTTTTCATCATTTAGCATGGCTTCAAAAATCAAGTCCATGTTCAAGAGACAAGCGTCTCATCCGGTGCATTCAAATGTCGAGAATACAGAAGAATCAAGTGCAATTATGCAAGAAATGTATGGGGTGCTGCCGGAATTCATGGTCAAACCAAGTATATCGAGAGACAATCAAGAATCGGAAAGTTCAATAACAATTCGTGCGAAAAGTCCTCGAAGACGCCACAGGTAGAGTGACAAGTAGTCTTTGATTGATCTTGAGCCTCAAGAATGATGATTATTTTGTTATTCGGTCAATGCAGAACTTCATTAGGTGCCATTGAAGATTTGTTGCAATGCCTGCTTTGTATGGAAAGGCTAAAATCACCAAGGATGATGCCATGCCAGCATACTTTTTGTGAACAGTGCTTAATGGAACAAATTACGGATCCAGGAAACTTGAGTGAGTATATAAATTTGGTTAACGACTTAACGAACATGGAACGTATCGCAAATTGTTCGATGACGACGCAGAAAAATAAAAATTGGTAATCTATAATCTTAAACGGTACAAAGCTAGATTTGATACGTTATCGCCTCGCGAAATTTTAACGTTTGAATCAGTGGGATATCGATTGGAGCATAATACTAACTCAACAAGGCTTCACGTCGATTTACGTACATATGTCAATTCTGACAGTGGGTTTCAAAGCTGGAATAATCGTCCTGAAAAATATGATTCACACCTAAATATTGTTTTGATAGCGTGAATTTTCATACGTGGAATATTGACTGTATTTCTTTTTAATCATTGTACAATTTGTTCGAGCTCAACAAGAAAGATCTGAAAAGAATGACTACTTGCTAATGTATCCCTCATGGAGCATTTTGATATTTTTTTTACAGACAAAGTCATGCAGTGTCCGCTGTGTCATTTAACGGTGGTGGATTCGACGCCGGAAAAGTTACCGACAAATTTATACATTGAAAGCTTACTACGCATGATGGAGAATCCTGGTGACAGTCTCACTCATTTTGATTCACGAAGTCCCATAGTCAGCTTTGCTCCAACGACCAATCAGTCTCAAATTAAAAATCAGGAGGAGAAATTAATAAGATGTAAGAAATGCGGAACAGAGTGCAATCGTGATAATAAATGCAAACATTGCAAGCAGGTGAGACAATGTACTTAATGATTCCCATTTATTTAATGAGCAACTATATAATAATAATGAATAATTGTAAATAGATATTTTGCGGTGTATGCTGGGTGGCGCATATGGACGAACTGAAAGAGCTACTTGGAAGTATCGCCGAGCAATTGGAAACCACAGCCAACAGATTCGAATACAGAATTGATGAGTTTCGAGTAAAGTTTATTTCATTAATTTCTCTTAAAGAAACCTCCCTTTAATGCTGGACGATTTATTCGCAGTATTCATTCTTTGATGTCGTTACACTGTTATTTATTCTCGCAGGCTAAAATCGACTCTTTAAAGGAGTCTATCGTCAAAGACATTGAATTAAGGATCGCTGAGCTAAAGCACGAGCGCGAGGAGAGAATTAAGAAGGCAACGGCAATGGCATCGAAGGGCGAATTGTCTGCTGAGGAAATAAAACAGCGGATATTCAAGATACAAACGGAAGTAAATGAACAGAAGGACGCAACGTACGCCACGCTAGCTGACAATCACGAAAAGGTAATCGTATACCATTTACAGAGTGATTCCCTATATTGACATAACACTCGATTCAGGCACGTAAACAGATACCTCGTAATCTTCCATATAAACATATAATCCTTCTCGAAAGTCTGAGGAGGTACCCAAAAAACCGTCAATGACGCCACCGCGAAGAGCCTGTTAAAACATATTTAAAAGTAGCCTTTTTTCCAAATAAAATCTGGACCACCCCACCTGTCCCGAGCAGGGTCTCGCAGTATTGATCATTCGGGGGTGAGGAAGGTGCGAGGACCAGGGGTTCGCGGAGGGCCGAGGAGGGTAACAGCCAGGAGGACTGGGAGGATGCTGGATGGGTCGCAGGGTTGGTCGGAGGGTGGTTGGCTAGAGCAAACCCAGCATCTCTCGTAACCAGAGTGAGGGAGCCGAGTGCACAAGCTCGGTATGGCGAAGCGGATAGGATAGGACCGTAGTGTGTGTAATGGTATTGGTATATAAGGCACGAGCAGCCAACGTCTGCCGCTGACAGCCCATTACCACTGTACAAACGCAAGCCCAGAAGTTCGCCAGGGTAGGAAGGATTGGGGTAGGAAAAACTGGCAAGTCCGGGAGAAGGATAGGATACGTAGACATGGATAAAGCGAGCTGGACCATCGTCGCCTTCAATGGAGAACATTTTGCTGGAACGTTCAAGGGATATCCTAAAGGGAAGATGGCGATGATAAACTTTGAGAAAATTCATTTTCTCCTAGGGATGAAAGATTGACGTCCTTCAGTTTCACTCCTAGTGGATGGGTCTTCGACGAAATCAGGAACTTCGCATGAATCCAGGACTCGGAGTTACATATGCATAACACATGACATTCGTACTATTAGTACAGATCTTCCGTTTCTCTAAACTTGCAGATGAGTGTCCACCAAGATATTTTCATATACGGATGTACAAGCAATATAATTGACTCGAGTACGGCCATTTTACGCACGTATCCCAATACCAGTTCTTCTGTATGATATTTAAACATTTAAATTCGTACGCAATGCGTGAACGTTTACATACGAGTATACTTGGTCTATATGACTACACATAACGCGGTATGTATATACGAACGGTAGAATCCATTGCGAATCAATTTTCCCGGTCTTGTCTTGATCCAGGAGCGAGGCTACGAGGGTGAGCCACGCTTGCCACGCCTGCCACCCTCATGAACCCCCCAGTAAGCCACGCCCACCACCCTCGACCAAAGGCCCGAGGGCTAATAATTCACGTCACGAACACACTCCACCATAAAGAGTCAACTACAGGCTCCTGTATTCCATAGTTATCTCGCATAAACTCTATCCAGTTGCAGTAACTGTTAATTACCGATCATCTTTATAATTTATTGCTACCCCTAAATCGGTCGTTTAATGTTAGCTCGTTGGGAAGGCACGAGAGAAATTAATTGACACGTATGTCAATAGCGTTAATGATCATTACTAATTACGTAATGTATACATTTGACATAAACAATCCAATTATTAAAATGCGTTTTCCATACAACACAGCATTGGCTTATATTGATAAAGTGTCATTGAGTATTATTTTGATTTGTTTTTATCATTAAGAAAAATACATTTCATAAAAATCTTTGACAGGATACGTAATGAATGATTCGTGTGTTAAGGGGTTGAAGGGTAACGATTAACAATTTTTTAGTGCAGAACATCGCACGCGTTGGTGGTGTCTACGTCCCTGAAATTAGCCACAGTGACATATTGTAACTGTGGGGTTGCCAAAGGACTGTTCCGTAGGTACCCTGTAACTGAGGGGTACTGTCAACCCTGGGAAAATCAACTGACGTGTAACTAACAAGCGTGTCATTAATTTTAATATGTATGTTTATATGGCACTGGTTAGGGAATCGATGCTTGGTATGGCTAATTTTACAGTGACCCTTGTACGACTGTCGTCCCCATCCTGAAAATGGAAAAATATGATTTTTATAAATTCTCCCTTGAACTTGCTGGAAAAACCTGAAAATCCGTATAACCCTGTTGTACGTACACAAAGAGAATTATGAGCGTTAATCGATGCCAAGCATTGCCTTGTTTGAATGTTCTATGAAGGCTTGTTAACAAGTTAACGAGCAGCGTGGAAACAGCTCTACTACGTAGTCAAGGTTAATTAGCGATAATAAGACACAATTAAAATCTCGATAAAAGTAATACCGTTTAGATAAATTATCTCGTCTGTTTAGATATTTAATTTAGAGATTTAACGGTATAGAAAATTTTGAAAAAATAATACTTTCAAGGCCACGAGTTCCATTTCTATTTATATAAAAATTATAATACTTGTGATAATTATGAAGTAAAAATTTTGATTCTTTTTAAACGTAGTTTTACGATTCAATGGAAGGAATCGATGGACTCAAATGAAATATGCAGAGCAATGCAGTTGACGTTCGACCAGCATATTTTCGGATGCACCGATGCGACACTAAACTGCGGCCAATTGAGAACACCCGCTGAACTACCCTTACTTTCTGGCACTTTACCTAAAGCCCCTGGTACAGTGTGGTCGCGTGCCGACGTGTGCGGTCTTTTGTCAATTTTTCACAGGGTGAACTTCCATGAGTCTACGTGCAAAGACACGTGTTACAAATAGGCTTGGCGGCCTACAGTCCGCTTGGTGGGTTTTCACTCAGCAGGATTTCACCAGGCTGAACTTCTTGAGTGAATCAGATTGGAGCAGTGGCTCATTTGAATATTTATATCATTGGGAATCAAGATGATTTTCAATCATCACAATAGAGCTATTGAGAAAGCAAACTCATTGAAGAGATTAGATTCACATAAGTATCTCCAGCTCATTTTAAAAGCTTTCTTTTCTTTTTTTTAGGTCAAGACATTTTTACTCTTGCACCACAAAGCAAGTGACGTAATGGCTGCGATTGCTGCATGGAAACCGGATCTCTCTGACGATATTGACTACGAAGAGAATAAGCAGAGACTAGAGATCACTAAAAGCAAGGAGAATGTAAATCTTTACTACAAGTAAGCCATCGTGTGATCTGTATTGATTTTTATATGTTTCATATCACCTTTTTCTTTTATCAGGAGCAAAGCATTTACTCCAAAAGTGGTTGTGGGTCGTGACGTGGTGCATCGACCGTCGGGACTTGCTTTGGATCCTTGGAGACAAGTAATCTTCGTCGCTTGTCCAGGAACAAGTCATATAGTTGCACTTGATAAGAAGTTTAAAGTGATACGGAGAATTCAGCATAGAGATATGTTGGCGCCACAGGGTCTCTTCTTTCTAGAGGACATGGAAGAACTTTTTGTAACAGGTAAATAAATTTGAGGATACTGATTATCGTTTATTTTATACAATCCTTGATTTTTTTTATTCAGACAAATGGAAGCACTGTATCTATGTGTTCAATAAAAAGGGTGACTTTATACGACGTCTTGGTAGCAAAGGTATTGGTGATACGCAATTTCGTTCTCCAGAAGGAATAACTGGTCATCCGAGACAGAATCTTATTTATGTTGCTGACACTGGTAACGACAGAGTTCAAATTCTTCAACCTGACGGTACTTTTTATGGAAGCATTGGACTCATCGAGAAACAAGTGATAAACGTCACTTTACACGGGAAAGTTATTAGTACTACCGTCAATCATTTTAATCAGCCTACTGACGTAGCTGTATCTTTGTCAACCATTATTGTGGCTGATTGTGGTAATCATAAAATCAAGGTAAAGTATTTCTACGTATTTACATACTGTCATTTGATCATTGAATATATAGTTTTTCATCAATATATTCTTTTCAGGTTTTCAATCACGACCTGCAGCATATCAATACAATCGGTGGTCCTGGATCAATCAGGGGACTCTTTAGGTTTGTGGATATTTACTTTGTTTCTTATATAATACAAGATTTTCAAAAGTTTTTCGGAGTCATTACATAAAGAAATAATATTTCTGTTACATCACAGCAATTTTGTAATGAAAACAATAGATTGTTATACTAAATTCTAATGCGTTATTTTATTCCCTTCTTTTAGATCACCTGAAATCGTCAAAGTGGATATAAAAGGAAATATAATCGTCGGTGATTCCGCAAACGGACGAATCCAAATATTTTCACCGGAAGGAGACCTTCTGAGAATTTTAGGAAGCAGAGGTACCAAGACCGGTCAATTTGGATGGGTATCCGGTTTGCTGATTAAAGATAACCTGGAAATTATAGTATCAGACAGCAAGAATTACACCATACAAATATTTTAAAGCGGATCGACAAGAAGAAACAATTATTTCTCTAAGGAATAATACATAGATATAAAAAGTATAACTAATACCTTACAATAAATAATAAGAGATATAGAATGTAATGTGTTATAAAGTAAAAGTGTAATGCATCATAACTCATCCATTTATTTAACTAAGTGTAAAATTCCCACTCGACACCGTTTGCTTTTCCCAACCACAGAGATCCAAATATCAAACAGATTTTCGGTAAACCGTGTCCAACCACTCGTATAACCTCGTAAGCATATTTAACCAATAAATAATTTAGCAAACAAATTGATCCCCTAGGACTATAAACAGATACTTAGAGGCACGCGCCCGAACGGCCAATCAGAGTGGAAAGAAATTGTCACGATGAAAAGATCCTACGCGGTGTTAAGTTATGCCCAAATCAGAGGGAATCGCGGACAATAAATGATCGGTTAACAGGGAGACCCCTACTGTGAGAACCAAGAGGGGGCCCGCGGCGTGAAATCTCTATTATAGGGGTTGGTAGGTACCCCTTGTTGTCCGGGGATGTACTGGTACTGACAGGGTGCTTTACGGGACTCCGGGCCCTCGGAAATAATGTAATCGCAAATTAAATGTTTGTTCGGAAATCGACAACCTTGAGGATGTACCCGAGGACACACTTCTGGAAGGTTGAAATTTCCTTTGTTAATATCACCAGACAATTTATTCCGCGCTAGACTTCGATAACGTATAAAGCCACAATTAATTAATCGGCCCAATGATCAGATGAGTATTTACGAAGGTATAGCCGTGGGAGTAGACTGTGATGTAATATCTACGTAAGATTCTGCGAAAGACATTTCTAAAGCACCGAGAATATTGCGAGATAAAAAAAATTATCTAAAGTACTCGTCTCGGTTTCTAAATGGCGGATCCCCTGTGTCGTGACAAATTCAAATAAATAATGGTCAATGTGACACAATGCCCTCTTGAAATTTGCTACGGCGATACTTGAAATGGCACGCTCCTGCTATTTCTCTACAAATAGGTACTTCGACGAGAGGATGATACTCGTCTGTCATTTATCAGATAATAGTATCTGGCGTCGACTCGATTATCAAGAAATGGAGGAGCCATGACGATTTAGAAAAATCTAGAAGCCGAAATTGTTATTTCTGTTCAGGGGACGAATGGTGATAAGGCAATTTTTGTGTTGTGTATTAAGGAGCGATAATATCAAAAAATTCAAATGAGCCATGGCTCCAAATGATTAATCCCTTTAGGACTACAAGGACACCCGTGTTCTCATACGCTCGAAAGCTAATCCCAATTATTGGGAAGCGTCTGGCCAATAAAAGTTCATTTGCAGAATCTTCGATGCTTTACGGCCAGTCACAGGACGATTCGACTTACTTTAAAGCACGTCATGTGACAAAACTTTGTCAGTTGTGCCTACAACCCTTCTAACCTATTGTCATCGTATTAACACCTTGCATAATTGCGGCACTGCATTTCATTGTGTACTAAACATACCTCATTTGAATATTGGCCCATTCATATCATTGAGAAGGCTAATATTTGAGCTGTGGTTTCATACCTATGGGACCGTTTTCCATAGGCTATTTTACCAATCGGGATACTTTCTCAGGCTGTCAACTCGGCGATCATTCAGAAATTCAAACTGTTACGTCGTCATCCAACAGCGTCATTAAAATCATATGGAATCATGTCCTTGGCATAACCTCAATTTGATATTAAAAAAGTTTTCGTTAAATGATCGAGGGGCTTTTCATACGCAACTTTTCTTATATTATTCTTAGGAAAATTTCAAAATTATACCAACTGTCGAAGAATTTGGGCGTCGTCTCTTCCATCGAAATTGTTTTCGGATAAAAGGGTTTCATAACGTTTCACTGGACTAAAGCATCGCCCACCAAATTGAAACGACCCTCCTACCAAAGCATCCCTCTCACTGGTACATTCGCTCCAGTCCCTCTGCGTGTTATGCTCCAAAAAATAAAATTACGATGGCAGTAACAATAAACCACAGAACCTCTCGTCCCACGTTTCGCAGATAAATGCGCTATTAAGTTTTCGCCAATGAGAATTTAGGCTGATAATCATTTTGCACAGCTCGAATTCCCATTGGTCGGAAGCTCCGCCCAGGGGTTGGTATCGATCATCCCCTCGTGATACAATTTACCGTATATAAAGCGAAGTCCCTGGGGACTTCAGTGATAGTCGGATTTCGACCCTTATTAGGGATAGAGATTTCATTCGTAAAGAAAATAACGGTTGTTGGCTAATTTTAAGAAGTGCCGTTTTTTATTAAAGTTACGTAAGGTGTTCAGTTACTCGAGAGGATCTTTGAAAGCATTT
This sequence comes from Pachycephus smyrnensis, assembly GCA_030142225.1. Classification (NCBI taxonomy): domain Eukaryota; kingdom Metazoa; phylum Arthropoda; class Insecta; order Hymenoptera; family Cephidae; genus Pachycephus; species Pachycephus smyrnensis. Next base: position 493,449 of record JARQST010000391.1, read on the forward strand.
TTATGTGAAATTTTATAAACAAGTCAATTGATGTCTTTGTAAAGTCTCCTTTTCGTTGTGGCCTTAAAGTGTGTCCTTTGAAATGGCATCACATCCCGCGTACGATTACGAAGAGCGAAGTCAAAGAATTCGACATCGCGTTGGTACCACGTCCAGACCAGCTGACTCCACTGTCGCCTGCTCTAGGTGAATAAATATTTAAAAAATCGATATTCTAATATCGTTTAAAAACAATTTCCAAAGATCACTAATCATTTGCAAGAAATATTTATGTGGGTATAAATTCGGAATTTTGGTACTCGGACTTGTTTTTTCTTTTTCTTTATACGAAGATACTATTTTGGCCTCTGTCAAATTTCGAATTTCAGCCACGCATAATTATTAGTTTTTTGTAAAGGCAAAGTTATTGAAATCACATGGCGATCGGTTTCTAAAAAAGAAAACAACTAATTTCCCTAGTTCCCAATACTACGTTGGACCAAGCAGTGATATCAGCGAAGAGGATCTGTCGGAATTGCCATCTTGTGTTTACGCAGGTAGACCAACGCAGCATGTGACCCACGCACCTCAGCACACGCACTCACCTTTGCATTATCACATGCCGGTCTCAACCCCAGGTACACAGATTCTTTTATCCAGTTTCATTATTTCAAGCAACCACTGAGATAAAGTACATTTTCATCTGATAAATTCTGCACAAAGTAGACTTAACCTATTTGCACAATATGCCATACAATTTTGTCAAAATAATTATATCCGTTGCATAAGATTTGTACCATTTTACAGATCACAATGACCCGGATATGAATGGCGTGGAGGAAGGTTACTATCCCAATGGCAGCCCATACAGAATTCAGAGACACGCTGCCAACATTCGCGAGAGGAAACGTATGCTGAGGTAAGAAATGGTCCAATTGTAATTATTCGATGTAATGTTAACATTGGCAGTAATGATCATTCTGCTAGGATTTAGAAGCAGATTGTAAGCGTAATTGCGATTTTTAGCAGCATCAACTCCGCTTTCGACGAGCTCAGAGTTCACGTGCCGACGTTTCCTTATGAGAAGAGATTATCAAAAATCGACACGCTAAGACTAGCGATAGCGTATATCGCGCTTCTCAGGGAAGTCTTAGCGGCAAGACTTGACCCTTTGACCTACGTCGAAAGGTGCCTTAGAGGTGAAATAAGTGGAGAACGTGCCGAATGGAACACCAGTGGTAAGAGTGTTTTTATTGTGATCTTTTAATTAATTAAAAAATGGGTCAATCAAGTCTTTTTATATTAATTTTCATTTCCAGATCTCACGGCACGACTATCGTGGATAAATTGGGAAAATCTCGGCGTGAATCCAAATCGACGATCGGTACTGACCACCCTCGCCCTCACTACCGACAATATGAATTAAAGCCAAGACGATTTCGTCAAGTTGTTCTCTTTCTTTGTAAATACTTTCAAGCTGGAATAGAAAGGCCAAAGATTTCGTATATTAAGTTCTAGTCTACGTGCAATACGAGTGACGATATGTATTTCGTATTTATTGTATAGGGAGCCTAGCGTTAGTTAGTACGAATTAGTATTTTATTTGGAATAAGAGACAGAGGCTCCTGAAGCTGTGAGCGTTGCATATAAATAACAGAACATTCCCAGATTGAGCAAGTGCAAAATTAGAAACTGAGTCTTGCAAATGAATATTGCCATGTGTTGTTCAATGGGATACGCGTGAAAACACAATAAACATATATTGAATAATTACAATGTCATTTGCATATTTCAAATCCTATTGAATTAGCGTTATGTATATAATTTGCCGAGTAGCCACCAGATGGTGCTGCCACCCATGAAGAATTAATGGACGGCGGGACAGAAACAATTGAGATACAAAAGAGGTGTAATGTCCGACAGGTACTTCGTTCAATTGGTTTCTTCTACCTTTATGATAAATAGAATCCAATATTCTCCAGAGAGATATTCATACTCGCAACAAGTCATCAAAAACAGTCAGATATTGTAAGAATTTTCATGTACATCGTCTCAGAGGTAATAATTTCCTGCTATTGGTTTAGGTAAATCCGTCAGGTATACTCATCGAGTGGAATAATAAATGGCGAGCGATCGAGAGAATCATACGAATATTGTGAGTCAAATTGCCTCAGAAATCGACGAAGATATCAGTGTCATCGCTATCATTAAACGAGACACGTCGTCTGGAACGTCAAAGAAGAAAATCAAATCTACCTCCATGAATCCGACAAGCACCGAAGACAAAACCGAGATGATCCTGATGGATAAACCTGTGAAGCAACAGAGAAAGAGTGCCAACCTAGAGAATACTCAAGTGATCGAATTGAGCGATACAAATTTGAAAATGAAATTGCGAAAGCAATTCAAAGTCGAGATGAATAATTTAGAAACGTCAGAGACAATTCAGGACTCATCTGCAAACAGCATCAGCGAGAATTTGGATATTCTTCAAAAACTACCACCAGGGACAATAATTATCAAACAGGAGAGTAATAAAAGTTTTAAAGAAGATGGCGAATATATTCGTGAATCCTCCAAGGATTCTACTGGAACTAACAGCAGCTGTGGTAGCAGCACGTCTGGACCAGCTGAGAAATCAAAGAGGATGCATCGAGCACGCAGAACAAAAAAGTATACACTTAAAAATATTATTTGATCTCCATTACATAATGTTGATCCTTTTATTCTCAGAACTGTTGAAGTACGTCGGAATCCTATGCGTGGATCTAAGAAGAATGTGGACAAGGATTTCCCACGACCGAGGCAGAGACTCTTGACAACCAAGAGAAAAGAGAATCTTATTGAATCGGAATCAAGCAAAAGGACCAGAGGACCTACCATGCCGTATATGAATACTAGATCTGTCACTAGAAAATTATATACAGTAGGAGCCACCTATCAAGCGCCATCTATGAAGGATGAAACCGAATGGAAAGAATGGCCAGTTCACGGGATGCACGAGAGACCTGCTTTTCATCCACAGGTAATAAATATACATATATAAATGTGATGAGTGTTTCTAAGCACTTTTTGATACAATATATTTGGCATAGGCGGGTTTAGTTGCTGAATATATCGGTCGCTATTTTACAACATTGGATGGACGTACCTATCGGGAGATAGTAGATCAACCTGAAATTGAAGTAGTATCAGTAGATCCCCATCCACAAAAAATGTCATTGATGAATTCAAGAAAAAGAAATGCAAAGGGTAAATTAAAATATCGCGATCCTCTCAGTATAGATCCTGAAGAAATTCCTCCGACTGATGAAGAATCATTTGATGTGTGCATGCACAATAGTCTTCATTCTGTACTTGCCTACTGTGCTCACAAAAAAAGTCCGGCTTGTCAGGAAAATATGGAACAGAAAAATGAAGTTTTTGATAAATCCGATCCACTGGGTGTGACGGACATGAAAAACAATGTCAATCTCGTTCGCATAAAAGAGTCTGAGGAAACTTCCAGAATAGGTATTAGTACTGCTGAAGTTAAAGAGAAGGAATATGACGCACAAGAAAAAAATTTTATCCTAGGGGATGATATCTATAAAAAGAAAATAGATACTTTAACAGGAACCGGATGTTTTTCTAAAAAAGATATGTCGAAAGATATAAAAAACGAGTTAAACTTAACAACATTGGAAGATTCGACTATTAGTGATGAAGCTTTAATGGAAATGTCTTCTATTTACACGAAGTTGATACCTATGGAAAGAAATAATTCGACTGTTGATAAATGCTCAAATAGAAACACAGTTCTCACAAAGCGTATACTAAAACCTACCTTTTTAAATAATTCAAATCAGCCATCGATTGCCATAGATCTTTCTCTTAATTCTCAAAGACGTCAAGAGAACCATAAGGTTCCTGCTTTGTCAAAATTTGTTAGTGATGGCTCTTCACTCCAGTATCAGAATCGCAGTAATCAAATGATAAGGAATTACGTTCCGCCAAATCCCAGTCCAAATGTTTCCTTCAATTCAAACGAAACTTCGGAAATAGCACGAATCTTGTCGGATTATAATAAAAGCTTAAAGAAGCCTGGTGTGCAAAGTGTTTATCAGTCATCTTCAAAAATGCTAAATGCAGAAGTATTGCGCACAAAATTGAAGCAACTTAAAACTCATTATTATCATAAAAATGTTACTGGATCAGGAAATGAGTTCATAGAATCAAAATTTCAGCAGAGAACGTCAAAAAATCATTTCTTGGAAAAAAATAACGTGTCACAAACAACAAAGGAATTAAAATTCGACGACGAAACTTTTCACAAAAAAGTGGAAGTTAAGCTTCAAGAAAGTAATAATGATAATTTGGAGAATATTAATAAACCAAAAACATTAAATATGCCGAATCCTAGCACTGAAAGCCTTAAAAAACATATAGTGGATGGTGATATAAATAATAAAAAAATTAATATGGAAGATAAATGCGATATAGAAGGTAAAACAGAATGGCTTGAAGAGTTACTTGAAAATACAGCGGTGCTGTATTGTGCTGCAACTGGTGTACATCAAAATGATTTAGCCGATTACATTGATACACTGGATGGACGACAGAGTATAAAATGGCTGGAGACACGTAAGGAGTCCATATTGTAATACTACGCATTTTTCAAGAAACATGCATTACTAGCTTAATTATTTTGAAGTTTATTGTATTATTGTTATCGTTCCGCAATAAAACAGTTCATATAAAAATGACGACAATATTTTTAGTAATTTAATTTTTGAACAGCATTGTTCCATATATGATTCAAATGATTCACAAATGCATTTTTAATTCTTTGTCTCTTTAATCAATAAAATATCAACGAATAGTGACACATGCAACGTCAAGGTTTCAGTGATCCTGATGTGTTTTCTTTTGACTCATCATTGTATTATTTTAGATAAACATCAATAGTTTCCTGTTGTCCCGCTTGGCGAATGTAATCAAAAAACATTGAAATTTAAAAGAGGTATGCGCATGTTCGATATATCCTTATAAAGAAAGTTAACGCATCGCCGCATCTAACCACAAAAATTCTAATCAAGCATTGCAGAAAAACTCAAATACATTATTTCGATTTGGCAAAGCTTTCTATAATGGCTATAATATCTCTATAAGATTATCTCTATATACTTAATATATATGACCCAAAGACATAAGTCTTTCTTGGAATTTTACAAATAGAACGTAGTGTACAAAATGGCCACCAAAGAGATTCACATAGTTTTCGCGCGAAATATGACCACTATACCCATACAGCACAAAACATTCAGATACCTTTTTGGAAACATTGCTGAAACGTAACAAGCATATTGATATGTTTCAGCAATGTCTCTAAAACGTATCTGAATGTTTTGTGCTGTATGGGTAGACTCATCGTAAAAATATCGTTTTACAAGCAGCACTGATAAGAATAATTCGCATAAAAGAATCGTCGTTTTTTCGTAGCGAGGACCATCCCGTCGTTGATACCAGCGTGTATAAATAGCATGCAAACAACCAGAATTGCGCAGTAGAGGAACAAGAGCGCGATGATGCCCAAGCTTCGTTGTCATTCTCTGTTTTGTCGGCGTTTACGACGTCTATACCTATAAGTCCAATAATACTAATTAATATCAAATTATTCAACAATAAAAAATAATCATATACCTTACCTCCTCCTCTCGGATTCAGATTCACTGCACTCGCTGACACTTTTGTTCCTATCAATTTCTTCGGATGAAGATTCATCTTCCGTTTCACATTTTCCTTTTTTTCCATTACTTTTTCCTGATTCTTCGCTCTTCGACTTACCCGACGTCTTGAAACTGTCTGTAGACTTCCGTTCTTTTCTCTCCGACGATTTCTTCTCCGACTTCCGTTTCTGCCTTTCATCCTCGCTAGAGACTTCCCGTTTGGAATCTACACGAGATGAGTTCTTCTTGTTCTCACGCTTCTGTACCCGATCTTGCTTTGATGAATTACGGGAACTCGATGTAGAGTATCCCGTGTCCTGTCTGGCTCTTCTGAAATTTAAAAACATTACAAGGGATATGATAGATAACAAATATTTCAAACTTCACTCTCATATTCATACCGTTTACTCCGTTCCACATTTCTGGGTGAAAGGTCATATCTATCCATCTCTTCTGTCGAATATTCGCTATCTGATAAATTCGCCTCGACATCTCGATCTCTACGTTTCTTCTTCTTCTTCTCCTCCTGGTATCTTTTACCACGTACATCCTTGTACATATCACCTCTTGAGATGATACTAATATTTGCCATTTCATATCTCTCGCCTTTACTCTTTTTACGTTTGTTCTTACTCTCACTCTGCACCACGTACAGTCTGTACAACTGTAGAAGTATTACCAGGGTGTTTTTGCACGTGAAGAAGATATTCATGTAGCTGACTATTTGATAGTGGACTATTAGTATAAGTCTAAACGCAAGAAACGGACCATCCTATAAAATGAATAAATATTATTTATTAATGATTTCTGGAAAGAAATTATCAAACTTGCGACCTACTTGAAGAACCATATTTAACGCTATTCCCCACACGTCGATACTGCAGCAACTTGTTTCTGATGGAACTTTCCTCTTGATAGCACTTCCGGATGATAATCGAGATTTCCTTGACTTCGTTGCTGTCAATACTACTGTGAATTGCATGAGTGACCATGCCCAAATTCCTAAGGTTAGATACACTAATACTGGCTCCTGTGCAATTTTGTCTTCTTTGAAGGAATCGAAGAATTCAATGATGTCAGCCGCAGTACCGATGTAAACTAATAGTAATTGACTTAATTGATCCCGAGTCAATTCGCCTTTAGGCAACATCCATCGTCCGATTATCAATATAAGCATTAAAAATTGTTCGATTAAAGTCACCCAGGTTTCCGTCGATATTTGAATATCCGGAAGTCTTATATTGACCTAGTATCATATAAAATGAAGTATACCTTTAGCATGATTATCTGAATGATTATATTACTCAGATTGAAATACAAAAATAATCATACTTACACCCAGTGCTTTTTCTAAATGTTTCAGGTCAGCTCCAGCCAAGTTTGTTAGATTGAAATTTTCCGAAATATTGATATTCGACTCGCGCATTCTCATTCTTCTGTCGACCTTGTCTAATTCCAATAACCAAATTGCAGGTACCACACTGCCAAGGTATAAAAAGACAGATGGACAAAACCTGAAATTGTAGTACTTTCATGTCACACAAAATTTTGACATTGTATATCCGCAATTATATATGCATATGATTTTCGGATCTATTATATCGTGAATGTGCTTCAGTTAGACGAATTTCTTTTACGAAGTCAATATATTTTTGACCTGTTTCCACGAGAGCATGGTCGATATAAAGTATATTCTGTCGCTATCCACGGATGGCTTAATGCCCAATTTCCGTCTGTCAAATCGGGACGCTCACACAAAAACACACCCTCATTCAAGGGGCGACCTTCGTAGCACTATAAAATGTTATGCTCTGGAAAATTGGCTTGTTAGGTCTTCGTTAGAAGATAAAACTCTCGAGCTCAAAGCGATTTATTGAGCATTACATTTGATAGATGCTTCTTAATTGGACTGCTTTTTGGAATTATGAATTTGTAATATTTTCAAAAGCACTTTTGTTTGTCTGTACCACGTCAAAAATTTTTTACAAATCAAAATATCGTATCCAATTTTCCCACTGATCAATCGCATTGATTAGATATTTAGACAAATATCTAGCTAATGCAACTTGTTAATGTACTACGTAATTGTTACAATCCCTAAGTAGATTCCACATTGTTTTATAGCAACTATCTAGAGATCACATAAATATAAGTAATGTTTACTGAGTCACCACAGGTAAAACACACCATTTCCATTCTTGATTTTCCTTTATAGTGAGCGTGAAGATACCCTCGAAAAAGAGTAACAATATTGGACAGCTTAGATACCAGTAAAGCGGATTTCTTTTGAAAGTGGTCACCTGCCAAATGGCAATGAAACCATGTGCAGCGAAAACCAATCGTGTAATTATGGCTTTAACAGTTGCAATAAACTTAGCCATCGTTAGAACTTGATCTTAGGAAAACACTTGGCGCGGTTATACGTCACATTTCCACTTTTAAAATTAACAAGATTCAAGGAGTAGATCAGTGTAATTTTTCCACAGTACACCCTTGCATTGTTATATGAATCATAACATTTAAAAAAAATACATTGGTGAAATCAACGCACAAAAAATTGTTCGCGAAGAATAGCAAATACACGAACTGCAGAAGAAGCAGTCAGAATAGAGACAGAAATGTCCTGCGCATTTCTGAGCTTTCAAATAGTCGCGCGGGCGTACTGTGCTAAACTCACCAGCGAAATCTCACACAAATACATCCAATTTATTATAATGTTGAGGTGAGATCGATTACCAATCAATTAGATTTTTAGAAACAGTAGAAGCTATAGGCGATGTGGATTATACTACATTGAAGCATGTCGATTACATTTTTGACACCTGATACTGCATACTATAAACAGTACGGTGAAATCGATCTGTTTTCCAGTTGCCATTTCAACACGTATCGGTATGTAAATAAGTCCCCTAAAAGTTAATCTTGTAACATGATCAGCGTAAATACATACATCACAGACAGGACGAGTCAAATATCTGTGATAGACTGTATTATCGCAGATGGTTATTTTTCGCAGAATTTAAAAAATAAATAATATGGGAGGAGGTTACTGAGAATAGATATTTAGTTTTTACACTAATTAATAATTTTATTCAATGATGAAATTTGTCAAATATATCTTAGAGCCTAATAATTCATATAAAATACAAACTTAAATGCAGAGTGAATCTTAACGCGAAATTATTATCTTCTAACAATGGAAAACGCAATGCCATTTGCGCGTGACATACCCTAATAAATTGTTATTTTAATTACACGAGAGGATAGCTTGCGGAACTGGCAATACCACAATTATTGTCCTTATTTCTTGCCATCTTGATGTAACCATGGTCGCCCCACGTAGGTCCCCAACTGTTCTTTACGAGCCAATAATCATCACCGTTCTCCTCAGTTCCATAGCCAACAACCAGTACACCATGGTCCAGTTCCTCAGTTGAGCATTCAGGTTCATAATAGACACCTACAATATAAATAAATGGTTAATGTATATTACATTTTGTTTATATATTTTAACAGGATTGCCATAAACGAAACTAACCTTCGGAGTAAAATTGGAAAGATTGATGAGAAGCATCAATGGCAACGGATACTGGTCCAACAGTAGCAACAGCAGCTAATAATTTTTTCTCATCTCCTTGAGGAATATCTACAAACCCTACGTCTTCGGCTCCACTGTTACGAGGATTGTATCTGCGAATTATAAATTTGTAGTTAAGTCATAATTCATTTGAGTAGTGTTATTGTTAAAAATAATTAAGATCACTATTCTTTTACCGGCATTTGTCGTTCTCGGCTTCATAGGGGTAACTCTTCTCGGTATCGAGACCTTTGTTATCCTTAATATATTGGAAAGCTTGATCCATAAGACCTCCGTTGCATCCATTATTGCCGTACTTGCCAGAACAATCAACTAAATTTTGTTCACTGAGAGACACAAGTACTCCTGTTTGCCTAAAATGCTGTCCTTCCAGGGCTCCAGTCTATAAGTATATTAATTTATTTCATACTAAATTTCATTGATCGAAATAAGAAATACAAAAGAACAGTGAAATACTAACGGTCGAAAATGCCCAGCAAGATCCACACTGTCCTTGATCTTTCACAGGAGTTACAGCACCGTGCTGTCTCCAGTCAACAGCAGATGGAAGTTCGACATTTGCTGGTTCAATGAATTTAGCACCCACTGCTTTTGGAACAGATCTCATCTCCAAATTTCCAGTCTTGTTGAAGCCATTCAACGTGCTAACGAATTCGTGATGAAGCTAAAATAGAAAGATAATCTTGTAAATGCAATTTGATAAGCTTGCCTAGAAATAGAAGTCATCGAATTGCGTCATTATTCAGGAAATTGGATGTGCATGCTCATTACTATTTTCATAATTAGTTTAGCAGAACATAGCTGGAATAGAAGAATTGTTATAAAGTTGTACTTACCATATCTCCATATTTGTTCAGCTTGAGTTTGTATGATACTAGACCCATTTCATATTTTGCATTGTGCTTTGCAATTTTATGTCTATTTTCCATGAAGATCTTCATCCTGAATTTTTCTTCGATATCGCTTTCATATTTCTTTTTATGCTCAATCTGCAAGATTTGTTGTAATAACTCAACTAGGTCAAGGCAAAAATTTGATAACAAAGAAAAAAAGAATGGATAAACAAGCATCACGTATTTATCAATAGGAAGATAAAGTTGAAAAAGTAATAACATATATATATATATCTTAAAGAATGTTTTGACAATACAAATATATTTGAATCTTGCAATAATAGATCTATTATCCAAATTAAAATTTCTGATAACGTGTTTATCAAATGTAATTTTTTAATCTCTGTTATCACATGTTTGTGATACCATTGGTCAATTCGCAACAACTAAGAAGTGATTGTTTTAGACGGAAATAGAATTAAAAATTAAAATATTATAATGAATTACCTTGTAGGTTCCCCACTCCTCCAAAACAAGGTCAAAGAATGAAACTGCCTGCGTGACAGCAATTGCTGTAGCAAGTATGAAGAGGATAACCTTCATGGTTACAAGAATTCAGCTGTGAAATAAAAATTATAAACATTTGAGACATATGAACGCACATTTACAAAAAAAACTTGTTTATCCTAAATAACTACTGTTATTCAATACTGTTTTTTATCTACTGCTATAGTATTTCTGATGCAACAATGCAAAAAATGGTTCTTCCTTAATTTCAACTACATATTCGTTCTCTAACTCGAGCATAAAATTAATTCATGTATATCCTAAAGCGTATTGAACAGTACTGAAATAATTAACTAGACAAATCCAACATGGATCGTAATAATCAGAAAGACACCCAATCCATTAATTCCATAAATGAAGCTGACTAACCAATCCCTGAAAATAATAAATTCGCGGAACTGGCTAATCAGCAATATCTTTTGTTTATATATATATGACGGGACAAAAGAGTGATGACACACTCATGACAGAACAAAGAGCAACAAAGAGAACAAGCCTCCAATTTCCATAAATTCTTACAGAACATAACAAAATAACAGTACCCAACGCAAGTATCATCTCATACGAAATGTAACATAACACGTTATAATGGAATATAAATCTAAAAAAAAAGAAAAAAAACCAACTGCCTGAAGCTATTCCCCACAATGATATAACGGAAAACAGAATCTACTGCGTCGTAACAATATGGAGTCCAGTCATGAACTTTATGCCTGTTCGTCAGCAAATACAAACTTTACTATCCAACAAATAGTACTGCAGAAATATACAAAGGATGGCTTACCCAATTACTGGTTCCTAATGAAGTTAATGCACCAGGACAACGCACGGACTCCAAGAAGGTTCCCGCACTAATGAATGCTAACGAAAGTCGCACTACTGGTATAGCCACAAGTGACACCACGTGATCCAAGAAAAGTGGGTCCATCATTGGTGATCCATAGAATTTTATCTGATCACGTGAGGCACCCTTCTTTTATTTTGTTTGTGCGATTTGATCAGTCATCATCACACGCCTGTCGAGTCATGCATTGACGATAAATAAACATCGCCTTTAACAATCAATCGACGTTTTCGTAGCCAGTGCATAAGCCTGGAAATTGCTGGAAATTATTGGTCAAATAGAAAACTCATTCTGCGCCGTACGAATGGTTCATCAGCGCAAATACATATTATTTTCACATTCATGTGGCACTGCTTACCGAATTACTCAGGACTGTCAATATTTTAACATTTGTAGATTGTGTATTTTAAATGATACACAGTATAGAATAAATTTTATGCTATGGGCTAGTTATATATAGAATAATCTTATTGAGTTGCATTATAGAAACTTAGAACTCTATATGAACTGCAGTGCCATTATACGTGTGTCGCAAGGGATTTAGCGTTTTCTTCTTATTTTACTAGAAAATAGCACACTGGTTAAAGTACGATCATTCTTTATGACTTTTTATGTCATTATCGAAAGCTGTAAGATCATTAAGGCGTTTCATAGAAGATGCATATGTGGGCGAATCTATCAATTACTCATGTTGTATGCATATATATACAATTATAATCTAATAAAATGATGCATAAAAGCTTGATACTGATTCAAATGTGTTGGCGTTAAATATTACACCTCTGCATTTGTTGAATTTATGGAACTCGTCATTCTTTCATATCATATATACTGACAGTGATAGGAAAAACGTGATTATTTTTTCTTAAAATATCATTGTTTTGTTACAATCGAATGAACTGACATACAATGATATTGCTAATACCTTACTGGTTTTAAAATAGATCCTATATACCAGCTCCCAAGTTTATTACTTCAATTGAGCTGAAGTATGTACATGTATCATATGTAGTATTTGATTTGGATGGTTACAAAAATTTAATAATACATTGTTACTTTACCGATACTATAAAGAAAATATTGAATTACAACATTTCACTCGTTTCTTTTAGATCCACTTTTGCTCATGATCCATACAGTTGGTAAAGCTGCTTTTCATGTTTAGCGGATTCTCAGCTAATTGTAACAAAATGGCCGGTCGTGATCAGTACGATGTTTCTCCTAGAAATCGCGAAATTCTCGAATTTCGAGCTTCACGACGAAATGCTTTGCGCCAAGAGTTTTTAAAAGAGACTCTGAATCCGTATAGACATGCAAGTAGCATGGGGGGCTCAGTTGTAAGTATTTTGGAATTCTAACCTAAATTGCACTTTTTCATCAATATTTGTGCACAAAAAATATTATAATAAAAAGTAGCAAAAGATTTTAGGTAATTTTTACTTAAAGTATTTCTAATTATTTGTTGCAATATATATACCTAATAATTGAATTTTGAAAATGAGTATTGCTTTATTATGTAATTGGCAGTGTAATGACATGAAAATTAATTGATAGACTGTGGTTTATATGCGGTATTAAAATAATTCTTCTTATTCATTATGAATGTACATAACAAATTAAACACAAACTTATACTTTAGGATATGACACATTTTTTCACAGTTTGATGAACAACTGCAGCGGCTCTTTTCATTGGATGCTAAACGTTCAGAATATATGAGAGCAACAACAAAAAGCTTTCTGCGATACTGTACTCTATTTGTACTTCCAATGGTCACATGCATATGGCTAGTCAAGAGGTCCAGGGTATGTTATTAATAATGGTCTATAAGTTATGTTTATATCATTTATATCAATTTTTCATTACAACTATCATTAAAAATGTGATGTAGCTAGTTTTAACTATATAATTAACGTTTATTTCAATTTGAATAGAGTATGGAATAAAGCTGGATTGTTTATGTCGTTATAGGATGCAAAGGAGAATGATATACGAACTGGTAAAATCAGCTACAGAGACAGGACGGTCAAATTTGTATAAATACTAAACAACTTATATCTGGCATAGTGGGAATAATATGTAATTAGAAGAGCATTAATAAAGCATATAAAGTATTATTTCTTCCTTCTGTCTGTTGCCCTAGTTTACTTTTCAATTCATGAGCATCGTGAATATAAAAAATATATCATTGGGATCATTCTACTTTATTTTTTAGCATACACGCCATATTTCCAACCATTTTTGCGTTGATAGTACTGTCAATATGAGAGTAATCTTAAATTGAATTCCATGAGCACTTTGTATGAACTATTCTAAATATATTTATGAAATAGAATATTTAAATATATTTTCATACAATCTTGTCTCATGTTAACTAAATGTGTGTATCGAAGAAGTGGTCTGATTTAAATAAAGTATTTTATGTTAGATATTCTGAAATATATTACATGAAGCTTTGTGCACTATCGATCTTCTAGTTGCTTGTCTCGAGCAACAACGGCATCATCAAATTTGACCATATATGTTGTGCCTTTATGCCAGTGTGCTGTTACTTTAGCAGGCTAAAAAGGAATAAGAGATTGCATATTGACTTTATGTATTTGAATAGCACAACTGTTCCTTAAGAAAACCTATGTATAGAACTCCACATAAACTTTTCACATAACATACTTACAAAACCAGAATCACAAAGTACAGCTTCAACAATTCCTGCTACAAAAGATGCACAATTTAAGCTTCCTTTGTCTTTTGGGACTGAAACAAATTTATTAACCAGTGCTTCTTTTTCTATAATATAATAAGTACGCTCATCATCATTTGCATGCTCCAACTTATCTGCCTCTCGGCCAAACAGAGATTTCCAGAGTGTGCTTTTAATAAATAGTAAAGCATTCAATAGTTTTATTTCACGCTTGCCACCTTTTTCACGTACGACAAGTAGATCTGTTATTCTGTGCCCAACTTCCATGCCCATTTCAGCTAATCTAGAAAAGAACATTTGTATCATAAAACAAAAGCAAATTCTAGTTATATTCCAACTTTAATATTTATTTACGATGACTTATCACCCACTTGTTTTGCAGTTCAGGTACAGTGTAAACACGATTTTGACAATATTGCACAAGTTCAGAAAATAGAAGAGCATAACAACTTAGGCTAACCTCTCCTTTGCCTTTGCTTAATGATTTATCTAATATACTCGTACGAGGACGTACCGCTGATATTGTTATACTTGTCATGCTTGGAAATAACAAATTAGGAAACAACTATTAATTTTTTTATATCTTATAAATTGTAATTTGGTTGACGAGTCACATTTGGATGATTTGGTTCAAGATAAAATACATGTTTGGCATTTGACAGATCGAAGAAAATTAATGTTCCTAGCACGCGAACTGATTTCAGTAGAAAAAATTGACACCGTTGCACATACTGATTTAATTTTAACTGAACCAATCCTTGCCAAGTTTTTAGAAGTTAATTGTTTGAAAATCTGTTGGTGGAACGATCCTCTTTTTTCTAAAAAATCTTATTGCTACTTTTACTGATTGTGGCATCGTGGAGAAAAAACGATAACGCATTAATGCGATTTCATAATAAAAACAGTTTCCCACGATAAAACGATGAGTAAAATTGTTTCAGTTTCGGAGTACGCGCATATAAAATCACACAACGAATAATCAATTGAGGAAAGACTATGTGTATTCACTTTTAAACATTTATTCTCAATGTAAAAATATCTCATACATTTTCCTTGCACTTCATCGTAGTGTTACAAACCTATTCAAATATTTATATGAATAAGAATTTTTTTAGCGTTCACCTATCATTATACTTTGCTATAATCAGTGATCATCTCAAATCCTTTCCCGTAAACGCATAAAAGCGTATGGCCATTCCTATAAGAAAATTAAATATAATTTTTAAATAAACATATGCGTTTGGAGTACATGTTATATAACTTTTAAACTGAAATTGACCTATCAGTGTTGCATACAGTCAGTCCTTGTACATCTGGAATCATTGTTAACATTGTACTTTGTTCTGTTACCAATAAATTCTGTTTATCAAATGAATAAACAAGAGATATTATTTTTTGATCTATACCAGAACTAAAAAGTTTATCTGTTCCATGAAATTTCAATCCTGTAAAAGTTATTTTAATGTGTATGCTATTGTTTTTAGTGGTTTATTTAATGTAGCAGCCATATTAAGCAATTTATACCTGTGATCTGTGTGGAATGCATTGAAGAGGAATTCCACTTGGAAATTATTTTTGCAGACAACTCACCACTGGATAAGTTGAATATTTCAACAAAGATTAGATTAAGTGCATTATCATCACCACCAGTTGTTAAAAGATAAACATTCTCTGTTGAAATCTTAAAGTCAAAACTATTTATACCTGATTGATGTAATTTAAAACTTGCAAATGGTATTATATTTTGAGCGTCAACAGGATCATTTTTATATATATTTTTAACCACTTGCATAAGCAGTGGGCTTAGGTACCAAAAGTTAATTATGCCATCTGTGGCCATAGTCAAAACAATTATTTTTTCTTGATGCGTGAATGAATGTACTTTTAAAATGCAACGATTATATCGTATAGAAGTTCCTAGAAGTATTGCATCAGTGACGACGTTATATATGAATATCCTGAAATGAAAGTGATCATTTATAAACTGCTAAAATAAGGTCATCAATAACAGATTATATAAAAATATTCGAATATTGTCACATATTGTAGGATTACCTCAAATATCCATCAGAACAGGCCATAAATAGGAATACCAGATCCTTGTTCATTGGATCTTGATAGGCACTAATATCCATATAACGTGTTTCAGGATCTACATAGTATTGTTGAGATTGAACAGATCTTTTACGCTGCTGATCAGTACCCCACAACATATGGGATGTTAATTGAACGCAACTTATATCTTCACTGCGTAACACTTCCCTATTCAGTCTCACAGTAATTTCTGAAACTTTTAATTGGGCTCTACCACCACCAGAAAACACTAAGTTTCTGCTGAACATATTTGTATTCTCTGTGTTTAAAACTACTATACATTTAACATTTGATATATGACCATCTAGTATATCAAGTGTGTTGAAATCACAAAGAGCATTATCTGTTGTAGATTCTGTCACGGAAAATATGCGTAAGGTGCAGTCCTCACCCCCAGAAATAAGAATATTATGATCAGAATTAGTTAGCAGTCTCTGAACTGAATATACTTCTTTTGCGTGGAAACCGTTCTGTAATTAATTAAAGATTTTGAAGTGCACATCAGGCTGGCTGTTGTTTCACATATATTACGTACCTGTAAAATAGGTAGAAACTCTGAGTGGAAAGAATGATTGACTAGATAAACTTGCTTATCGCGTATGTAAATGAATTTTATACAGTCATCTGTCAATATACAGTCCCATGATCTGTGTCCACCGCCACATGAAATTCGCAATAATATACGTCGAAGTATCATACTATATACGATAAACTCCACCTAGAATATATTGGCATTATTTTCATTCTGACTAGCATATAGCATATATAATTGTGCGAATAATACCTCTTTAAAACCCAAGACGACAGTATCAGTATCGGTTTTTAAAGTATTGCTGACCCAATCCATTGGCATTCTTTTTTCACAAAGAACTCGCAGCGACATGTCATCATCAGATTTTGGCAATTCATAAAATCTTAATGTACCATCACGCCCTGTAGATAATAATTTTGTGTCTGTGATTGCACATGATTGAACCCCAAGACTTCCATGAATTTTGGGAAAGGTTTGCACCGGTCCTCTTGTGTATGCATTCTTACATGCAGTTTTTGTACAATTTTGTGCATTTTCGATTGTTTGAAATATATATATACTTCCTGCTCTGTCACCGCATATCATTAGGTTTTTGTACAGAACAGCAGCAGTTACTTGGCAATCACGATTGGGCGGTAAAATATGCTCCGTTCGAGGAGAGATAGTTTCTGTAAATACAAAAGTACAAAATCCAAAGTCAACAAATAATTTTGTTAAGTCTATTGAGCAATATCAATAATAAAATATTTACCATTAGACGATACATCTATTATCTTCAACTTCCCCTTTATTCCACAAAGTAGCAAAGTATTGTTACTCAACCACTGCATAGAAAATATTTTGGAGTCCATCACCTTCTCTTCTAGGATTTGTTGTAATTGTACATTGTCTCCTTCAATGATCTCTTAAAATCAATTTACTTTGATTGTTATTAAAACATTAAGTCGAATAGAGAATTATGTATGAATTATTTTATGAAAGTACCTTTATGTATATTCAAAAATCCATCCTTGGAAGCTAAAGCCACAAATTCTCGGGATGGCGATAATTGCATTACACAGTAGTTGGAATATTTTGGCACATCAATACATTGCCTGGGATAATCGTCTGCTTTGTTCTTATATAGCAACATTCTTCCTTCAACCAAAATTAATATAGTGTCGCTGTTTAAAAAACCAACATGTTTTGGAATTCTTGTTTTATTGTATTTTAATACAATGTCGACCTCGGAATTGTTATGTTCGAGAGGCCACTGATAAATGGCTCCGTCTCCACCCCCTGTGATTATTGTACTATTGTCTTCTGTTATATCAATGCTCCAAATAGAAGCCCCGGGATGTGCTTCAATTTTGTTTAATAACTTGCCATCTGTTGACCATACGCAAATCAAGGAATCCTTTCAATGAAATATCTCTGTTATATAAATCTTGTTCAATTTTTACTTAGCTAATAAAAGAAAAATATACTCTGATCAGATAAAAGTACCGTACTTGTCCTATGCTGACAACAATATCTTCTCTCACTGCAGCTCTCCATACTTTACCAGAATGACCGTACATTGTCGTCAATAAGGTAATTTCTACGTTTTTCCAATTAATAGAATGTTCTTTGGACGTTGTTTTGACTTTCCATAAAGTAATGGTTCTATCGTCTGATGTACAACATATAGTTTTTCTAAGAGCATCATAACTTACAGAGGATATCACACCCTGTTTTAAATAAATATTAAAATTATTACATGGACTAGATTATTTGATAAATCTGCAAAATCACACATTGTATAATAATTTTAATACTAACGTTGTGTCCTTTCAAACGTTGTAAAACTGATGCACAATTCTTACTATTTTCATCAGAATTTTTTATTGTCCATATTAAAGTTTCGCTAAATAAAGTACCACTAAAGATGACTAAATCTTCAATGCACGTGCCTGATATAGATCCACCATATCTAATTATTGTGATAGAAAATTCAAGTGTAAATATTTTTATTATTCTAACTAAATAAAATTCAAGTTTGTTTGTGGAAATGATTAGAAAGAATAATAAAATTCATTAGCTATTGAAGGATACAGGATACATTTTTCTGCACACTGTATATCTTTGTAATGTTTTTCAAATACATTGAAAACATATAAATGATTGTGTGCAAATAAAACAGATACCACATCATTAGTCTTTTGAAGCCAATTTACTGCAACTATCCAATCCATAAACCGATGAGTCTCAGATATTTGGGTGATCCTGAGAAATGTAATTAGCACTATTGAATTTAACTATAAATCCATAGCAAAAACAATGTTCCATAAATAAAAGTTGTAAAAAATAATTTGGAATTTTACTTCCCATTAGTATTACTTCGACTTACCGTATAGTATCAATATATATTATAAAATCATATATGCAAAAAGTTTTAGCACCATAAACAGCTATCTTGTTACATGGACCTCTGGTAATACCATGTATCTTATCTGGATACGTTGCACTAATCCTTTCCTTTAATTCACCACTAAATCTGTTATATACATGGAGAGTACATCCGATCCCTGTAAACAATTATTATGATATAAAATGAATATTTTTTCAAATTTCATATGAAATATGTTAAAAGTAACCTGCTAAAATGTAATCCTCCAAACAAAGTACAGCAAGAACGTCTGTACTTATAAATTTTGTAATCATCCTGGTAATACTAATTATACAGTCATGAGTTTATATTAAACAACATATAAGTGAACATGACAATTTTCAAATAAGAATATTTGGTCATCAACTTACAGCTGATCGTGAAAAAAATGATCTGAAAGCGCATGCCCTGAGAACATAGGGAAGGGGTGCTTCGTGGAAGGGATATGGAGCCCTAGGGGGTTTTTTCGCCAAACTAATTTACGACAATTTTCGAGTAACATCCTTCCATCGAATTTTCAACGACTGTCACCAATCGTTGTGGATTGCGAAAAAATAATCAGAAAGAAATCAGCTGTTTAGCTATAGCGATTTAATAGCGATTTGACTTTTTGACATGAAATACTTTTAAAGAATTGGCAATAATCGAACGTTTTGGAATTCATATACTGCGTATGGCGTAATCATTAAATATATTTTAAAAATGGGACGAATCTGTGAGGTCGACTAGGTAGGAGATTCATTTCTTAATATTACTTCATGGCCGTGAACATAGCCCCACTCCTCAGAGAAATATTTAATTCCGAAACATTCCGAAATGAATTCATGATGAAGCAGCGCAGGACTTGGCAAGCTGTTGTTGACACATGGTTTTCTTGTTCATAAGATACGGATTGAAAAACACTACTGGATGTGTAAATAAAAAAGTATTTGTTTCTTGTATAATGCCAAAGAGATTCCTACAAGGTCCACCGAAGAAGAAATTGAAATTGAATCATAATTCATTGAAGATGTCAAAAACCGAAATTGCAACGAGGAATGTTAACCCTTGCCACGATAATAAAATCAAACATGAAATTTCGGTGAATGAAATTGGACAGCAAAATCGTGATATGAAAGTAGAATATCTAGATACTCCCGTTAAATCGGAAAATGATAAAAAGGAGTACAGGTATGTATATGTACCCTTGTTAAAATGTTAATATTTACTCTACAGTATTTTACAAATAAAAGTATTTTATTATATGAATACTTTATCATGTTTTTATTCCTTGTTCTTATTAGAGTCATTAAATTGGAAAATGGATTGACGGCATTGTTAATAGCTGATATGCACTCTACTGCCGGTGATACAGATCCAGATGATGATGACAGTATGTGCAGAAATAACTATAATTAGAAGTAATCTATAGTTAAATATGTAATATGAATATGAGAAAATCAATCTGTCTATGTATTGCAGTTGACGAAACAGAAAGTGAGGATGACGAAGGCAGTGAGGAGGAGGAGGAAGAGGAAGAAGAAGAAGATGAAGTTGATGAGGATGGTAGAGCTGATAATGATGATGTCGATTCACCAGGAGTTAAACGCACTAAGAGAGAACAAAAACTAGTATACAATCAAAAAGTTTCTTCAGAAATTGATACAATATTTTTCTACATAATTTCATTACTCAATTTTTATTCCTTTTAGGCAGCCTGTGGTTTGTGTGTGGGTGTTGGTAGTTTCAGCGATCCACCTGAAATTCCTGGTATGGCGCATTTTCTAGAGCACATGGTATTTATGGGGTCTACCAAATATCCGCAGGTGGAGTATTTTATAATTTTATTTATATCATTATAATAATCAAATCTGTACAATGTTATATATTGTCTAACAGGAGAATGATTTTGATGCATTTATTACAAAACGAGGTGGTTCTGACAATGCTGCCACAGACTGTGAACAAACCACTTTTTATTTTGAAATTCAAGAAAAACATTTATTGGGCGCATTGGACCGTTTTGCACAATTTTTCATCAGTCCTCTCATGAAAAAAGATGCCATATCAAGGGAACGAGAAGCTGTAGAAAGTGGCAAGTCTTACTAAGTAATCATAAAATAATAATTCTACCATAATAAGATTGTCACGCTGTAACATTTTACTTTTGAAATTCAGAGTTTCAGATGGCCTTGCCATCAGATTTTTATCGCAAGGAACAGCTATTCAGCAGTTTAGCTCAACCTAATCATCCTGCGACAAAATTCGCATGGGGTAATTTAGTCACTTTACGTGATAATGTCACAGACGACAAACTGTACGAAGAACTACATAAGTTTAGAGAACGTCATTATAGTGCTCACAGGATGACCTTAGCAATTCAGGTAAAATTAGATACATATAGTGTTTCATAATCATCGTGAATATTTTAAATACATACAATTAACTGATTCATCATCAGGCTAGATTACCTTTAGATACTTTAGAACAATATGTCAAGGATTGTTTTTCGGAAGTACCAAGTAATGGTCTACCACCTGATGACTTTACATCCTTCAAAGGAGCAAGCTCCTTCGAAACACCATCTTTCAGAAGGATATATAAAATTAAACCAGTCAAAGACGTTTGTCAAGTAAGTCTTTATATTAGTTGATAATATGATGAAAAGTGAATTACAAAATAATATCCTATCTTACATTCAGATAGAATTAACTTGGACGATGCCACCTCTCCATCATTTATACAGAAGTAAACCACACCAATATGTTTCTTGGATTATTGGTCATGAAGGCAAAGGTTCCTTGATAAGTTATTTACGTAAGAAAATGTGGTGTCTCGATATATTCAGTGGCAATGAAGAAAGTGGTTTCGAGCATAGTTCTATGTATGCTTTGTTCAGTTTATCTTTGATACTGACTGATGATGGCCACAAACATTTAAAGGACGTACTAGATGCAGTATTTTCATATATAAAATTAATGCAAACAGAAGGTCCACAAAAACGAATATACGACGAAATTCATCAGATTGAAGAAACGAATTTCAGGTAAAATTGAATCAATTAATTCTTATCTATATTTGATATATTATAAATTTCTTAAATGTACTATATAATGGTTCACTGTCTCAGATTTACAGATGAAGTACCTCCGGCTGATTATGTTGAGAATTTATGTGAAAATATGCATTTTTATTCTCCACTCGATTACATCACTGGGAGTGATCTCTATTTCGAATACAATCCAGAATCTATTAAAACTTGTATGAACGTTCTCACACCAGAGGATGTGAACATCATTATTTTTGACAAAAAGTTCAACGATGAAGAATTTGACAAGGTTGAACCGTGGTTTAAAACCAAATATACCAGCACGGAAATACCCAAAGAATGGATTGAACATTGGAAGAAGATTGAACCTTTGCCAGACTTTCACTTGCCAGAACCGAATATCTTCCTTCCTACCGATTTCAGTTTGATCCCTAAGCCTGAAGATGTTCCTAAGTATCCTGTAAAAATACATAGCGATGCCATATCTGAAATTTGGTACAGGCCGGATACGAAATTTTTACTGCCTGAATGCTATATGTATTTTTACTTCATTTCTCCTTTACCTGTAGCGTCACCGCAAAAGTAAGCTTTACAACTTTCAGTTATTAATTCCAAAGCTGTTAAGTTACATTGATATCAATAACGTTTATTATGTATACATTACCTTTCAGTGCAGCCATGATGGATTTATTCGTTGCAATATTGAAGCAGTTACTTGTTGAAGAACTATATCCAGCTAATGCAGCTGAGCTTAATTATCAAATTTATACAGGTGATAAAGGAATCATTGTCAAAGTCAATGGTTTTAATCAGAAGTTACCTGTATGTATCAAACTTTACTGATTGTCTACGCAAATAGGATATTTCACAGTATTAACGAAGACTTAATTTTTAGCTCCTCTTAACTACCATAACAAGGTATATAGCGGATTGTTCAAAATTAGTAACACAAGAATTATTTGATGTGATGAGAGCCGAGCAATTGAAAGATTACTACAATACATTCTTAAAACCCGGAAAGCTAGTAAAGTATGTAAATTTAATTCTATCTTTAGAAAAATCTCTAGAATGAACTATTTAAATGAAAAATTATAAATCTTTTAGAGATGTGAGACTATCTATTCTGATGCTGGTCCATTGGCCAACGGTAGACAAGCACGCAGCTATATCCAGTATAGAATTTCGTCAGTTCCAAAATTTTGCAAAGCATTTCACAGATCATATATACATCCAGTGCCTCGTACAGGGAAACATGACAAAGGAAGATGTTATAAAGAATGGCCATAGGTGTGTCGAGATCTTGAAGTGTGGACCGCTGCTACCAAATACACTTCCACAATTGAGAGTTACTCAAATCCCGCTAGGAATTCACTGTTGCAGAGTGAAGAACTTTAATCCAACAGATGCGAATTCGATTGTCACAAACTATTATCAATCTGGCATTGCATCCATTAAGTTATCTGTGATGATTGAGCTACTTATTGTAAGTATCATCACATTCTTAATTAGATGGACAATGAAATATCGTATAAGATACGACGTTATTTCAATTTTTATATATATTTCTTTAGATGCTCATGGAAGAACCTTTGTTCAATCAATTGAGAACACAAGAACAGTTAGGATATAATGTTTTTTGTTTATTGAGAGATTCATTCGGTGTACTTGGATATTCCATAACCGTATGTACACAAGCTGACAAGTACACAACAGAGCACGTAGACGACAGAATAGAAGTATTTTTGAAGTCCTTTATAAAGATTTTGAAAAAAATGACAGAAAAGGAACTCAACGAAGTGAAGGATGCTTTGACAAAGCTAAAACAGTGTGCAGACATTCACTTGAAGGAGGAAGTCAATAGGAATTGGACTGAGATCACAACTGGCGAATATATGTTCGACAGATTGGAAAGGGAAGTAGCTGCAGTGAATACTATAAAAATAGCAGAGCTCAGAAAGTGGATGGATAAGCATGTTATCAATGGAAGTAATCTGAGGAAGTTAAGCGTTCAAGTAGTAGGAACAGCTAAGAAGCAATCGAATGAGACTGAAGAAGTCAATGTATATGTGAATAAAGCAAATTCTACAAGAACTAGAAAGCATAGTAAATCCCAGGAAAACCGGGCAATCAAGTCAAGTAAGTTAAATTATTAATAATAGATTTTTTCTTAGATGTGTCTACATGAAACATGTATACTCAAATTCTGCCATACAGGAAATTCGTACATCGAATACGGCGGTGATGTGAAGTATCCACTAGAATATTTAACAGACATGCCTGATGAGAAGAAGGAGAAAGCTGCAGAATATTATATAACGGATATCGAAGATTATAAGCATAGCCTTTACGTGTACCCAATCAATCGTAAAGTTTCATGACAGTGATCCCAACCGAGATTGTATTTGCGAATTGTAATACTGTACGATAGCAAGAGATTGCTTAAAAAAGATAATATGACGAATTTCGTTTGCAAATAAAATCCATCATTTTTTGATGAGAAGTATCAAGAGAGTTTCGCATTCATTTAATTCGCTTTTAGTCTAGTAAGAAAATCATAAATTAACCAATAATTATTATAGAGCAAATGAAAGTCATGCCAGTGTTGGGTTTTTCATAATTTTGTTTTAATTGTATTTAAGACATGACAACACGTTTCAATAAATCATTAAACTTCCGAAAATGTCAGCCAACCACATCCAAGAACCTCTCCTGCTGAGAACTTCCTTAAAAGATTTCAAATGTTTGGTATCATGTTAATTCAACATAGCAATGCAATGTTTAGCTTCTTTGAGCCCAACAGAGAGGATCTACGCTTCTTATCGTTCTATTCTGTGTGTGTGTGTGTGTGTAATTACGGTAGATAAGAAAAATTAAAATTAATACCTTAATTAAAACGAAATCAACTTAAAATATCTGCTATTGGATTGACCACTCTGCCACTTTGAAATTTAATTTCGAGAAAATTCGTCAACTGTAATTCAACAACTATGAGGCGTTTTCAATTCAATGCCTATTTCTTTGCCATAGAACAGAACATATGAAATTGCACACGGAGAAGCAGAGCAGCTGATTCCAACAATCAGATTTACAGTGAATATTAATGTAATTCGAATACGTCTAAATTGATACAACATCCATTAAAGTGCGTTTTGCATTTAATATTTTGAATAATCATGGAATATATTGTTTTTCTTGTAGTTATTATAAAGTTGCCAATATGTTTACTATATTATTTATTCTCTACATTCCAAATATGT
This sequence comes from Pachycephus smyrnensis, assembly GCA_030142225.1. Lineage (NCBI taxonomy): Eukaryota > Metazoa > Arthropoda > Insecta > Hymenoptera > Cephidae > Pachycephus > Pachycephus smyrnensis. The sequence continues at coordinate 518,997 of JARQST010000391.1, forward strand.
AATCTGCCTTTAGGGATAGTTAAATGTGGCGTTAACTTTTCAGAATAATAACTTTTTTCCTTTTTCCTTCCTTTTTCGTTGCCTGGTGTTTTCGCTAGCACTGATTCTCATTCTTCAACCTTTCATTGATTGATCGTTTACTCCAAAATTGTAATCCGAAAATTAAGAGGCGTTCAGAGTCTTTAGAATACTGTTACCATCTCCAAGCTATAAAAGCATAGAATCAGCTCTGCTTGACACTAGACATGAACGGATACACGTTTTACAACAGTAAGTTACAATGTAGAATAATTCAACGAGAATACATTGATGCAAATTGCGATATAAATGCGAAGACCATATGAGTCGACTCAAACGTTTTTACGGCAAAAGAATATTTTCCTCGTTCAAAACTCTGTCAACATTAATTTACTCATTCAGTTTTTCTTTGTCAATTTTATATTCGCCTTGCGGTTTACTAACGCTTTAAAATAAATTGATCACCGTCGTACAGACAGATGATTATTGTCAAGATGCAGATAAATATCTCGCATCTGACACTCGTTCCACTTTTATGGCGCAATTAAACTGTATCTTTTATTAAGATTTTGAAATCGTTACCCGACGTTATATAGCAACCTGTATTCTTGTTTTGCCAATTCTGTATTCATAAGAACAATGTCGCCGACTCACATAGATCATAATTACATAATATCAGCAATATCTTAGGCGCATGGGTTCCAGTGGAAATAAAGCATTCAGCCAATAAATGGAAATGCAAATTATTGCAAATTAAATAGCAATCGAAAAGCATACAGATTTATATTTTTGGTTTCTTTTCTGATTTTTCTCTTGTTACCCTTTTCAAGAAAGTGGCACAGCTTTGACCGTGCGCTATAATAATATTCGACATGGTTCCTTTTCGATAGAAGAGAAAGAAAATATTAAACAAAAATAAACATATTAATCGATTAGCAAACATATAAAATTACACGATGTATGCATGTACTCTTCCATTTTTAGCTATGAGAAATAATAGCAGAATATATGTTATGTAATATTTAATAAGAATATATAAATACGGGGCCCACTTGTTTTTTTCGGCTACATCGAGTGTTTAAATTCATTTTTTTTTCCTTTTACTTTATTAGTATATCGTGAATGCTATTATATTTTATTATATTCATTATTTACGTATACAAGCGAAACTATGGTACAACAAAAACTTACAATTTAACCGTTGAGCGCAAATAACTCAAAGTTCATTTTATAGCCATTAACAAAAACGGCTATTGTAAATTGCAATTCTACTTGTCCGAAGCTAAAGCAGAAAAGGAAATAAGGAAAGTATTCAAAATATTTAATGCCCCATTTTCATACAGATTGTTTGGAACCGTGAAAACGATAAAGTACCTCACGATTCCTTCATTACATTTTTTTTTGATAATCATTTAAAACAAAGCTATGAAATTAAATGATTTTTTTCTCAACGTTTATAAATTTTTCTCGACAAATAAACTAAGCGTCTACGGTGGCAAAAATCAAAAACAATAAATGAAACGGATCAGAGACCGTTTCGCATACAAGGAAGCAATTATGATATAAAAATTACGTTCAAATGACTCAGCAAGTGTATTTGAACAGCCGCAGCATTGAGATGATAACGCGAATGGCTGTCAAAGAATCAGATAATACTTTTACGCGTTACAGCGACGGGCAATGACGATAAGCTGCGAAGAACTATGTCCTTTCAATTATTAATTCTTTTCATCCACGCATTTTGCGTTCACGGCGTGGAGTTATCCGAAGATAAGTTTTACTTCTTGTACGAATAACTTTTCGTTATCGTAACACACAATGCTCAAAGATCATTATAGATGGTTATGTTACAGATACAATAGGATTACCTTTACTGTTTATAGTAATAACGAGTCACAGACAAGTTGAGTGGGCCCCTAATCTACGCGTCCAACGAAAAGCAGGCACGAAATTAACGCACCTGTTCTTAACGTCGATCATGATACTTTTTTTTTTTCTTTCAAAACTTCTTTTACTCAAGTTTCCTTGTTAGAACATTTCGGTTTCAGTGTGTTTCTCTCTGTTTTAATTATGGATTTCTTTTTTTTCTCTCACCTTGATCACACATTTTACTTCACTTGAAATTCATTTACGTTATTAACTTTATGTATACTCATATCAGTGCAGCGGTGACTGATTATGCTCGTGTACATCATCGCGATGGTACACTTTATACAGTTGTTCGAAGAGTTTGGTTTCTCATAAAGAACATCATTATCTGTCTTTACGAAAGCGTAAAGTGGCATTGACTCTCAAATTCGTTCGTATTCATTAAAAGTTTTCTTGCGTCGGGTGCGGTCGATTATCAAATTACGAACTTTTCTCGCTCTCTATCTCGAAGTTCAAAACTAAAAGAAAATTGAACATAGCTATCGTGGCAATGGTATCATTATCACCGTACTCGTTAAATAATTCATGCTAACAGCAAGTTTTCAAACTTCAAAAGTTCATAATGCTCTGTAATGGTGACGTAGTTTAGTAAATTCTCAAACGGGCTTTAACCATCCCACAAAATTGAATGCATTCGAAAATCCTGGAAACGCTGTCCAGATTATGCTTTGCGCACAACGAAGCTGACATTAAGTTACAATTTCTCTTTCTCTCTCCTTCACACTGTTCTTTCATTCATTCTCATTCCATCTCCTTCCGTTTACACGTTCTTAATCGCATCCACGTGTACCTCGATACCGAAGAGAGCATCGATAACACATGAATGCAACAGATTCACGACGAGTGACAATGTTGGATTATAATTAATCCATCTGACATACGTAATTCGAATTCTGAATTAATGCATTTGGCATAAGTCAAGAGCTCTCATTCCCGTCACAACTCTCGGGTACGTTAACTGTCATTTTACCCAAGTTTTTATAAAGTTTCTCATTGTCTTAATGCATTTCACGCAATAACAAATCTACAAAAATATAACATCTTAGTTATCATCTCTCATTATATTATCTCAATAAATGGTTCCCTCTCACTCTCTCACTCTCTCTCTCTCGCTCTTTCCTTCATTCGCTTTAAATCACCTCTGCGCTTAGCCACCATTTATCTGCCACACATCCATTAGTTATATAGTTAATCGTGTTTGTCGTGCTGTCGTGTTTCTCATTAATCATTTTCTCTTCCTCTTACGATTTTTCATTATACCGCACTTTACATCTCGGTAAGAATGACGCCTTGCCCAAATAAACTGCAGCAACCACCGTAGAAAGTTTTTTCAAACTACTCTACACATAAATAGGATTTTTAAACTAACTGTTCTCTAAACTTCCGTGCTAGTAATAGTAGCACGACGCAACCACATCTTTCTTTTTTCTATATACAGACCATCAATCATGCTGTTGCTATAACATAACAAACTATATGTACAATTAATTCCAAACGGACTGGCATAGCCTCGAATATGCTACAAAACATTAGCGTTCCTCATTGAACTGTAAACTCAAAACAATAATACCAAAAGTGTTAACTGTTCAACAAACTCTACCGTTATACATTTGCAACAATTTCTTAAAGTACAAAAAAACGATCATGTACAAAAATCAAGATAACCGACAAATTAATAATCCGCAAGGAAGTCAGATTAAAAAAAAAAAAAAGAAACGAAATGTTTCAAAATAGCTTTTGGCTGCATTGATGTGAAATAATAAAGAAAAATCATTGAAAATTAATTACTTTTATGATCCACCAACAAACTGTAGCATATTTGTGCACCGTGCGAAGTGTGTTATACAAATGCAAGTCCACGAAAAGACATTTTACGAGGTATGCACAGTTAGAACAGATTTCTGTCCGTTGATTTTTAATATAAAGATTGCCATCTCTAAGCTCCCAGTTCAATCTATCCATTCATACATACATTCCTCAGACACAACGGCAAATAAATATATGTCTTTCTATTTATATATATATATGTGTATGTATATATATCCTATATAATGCTCTGTGTATATATATAAATCTGTAATACTACATCGCATTATGTATGTACATCATTCTCGTAACCAATTCTATCTTAAATAATATATGCACAATCTTTCCGACTACGCACAGATATTCGCAATCACGACTTCCAGCCACACAAACTTACGTATAGTACGCCTACGGGAACCCTAGCCTAAATCATATATAAATATATATTTTACCTATATGAAAAGCATCAGTCTCCATACGCTAAGGGCTATCCCAGTAGCCTGTTCCTACGGTCATCTATACAAGTTAATTCCACTAGCCTAATGCAACCTATCTATCCGTCGAGGAACAGGTTACCGAGACTATCAAAGCGAGCATTTCATATAATACCGGAAAATATATATTTTCATTGTAAAAAAAATAATCACGCTCCTTATGAATTAAATACTTTAGCAGTTGACGACTTGTTCTCGTTAGTAAAATTAGCGCACGCGTACACTAATCAGTCGAGAGTTCAACCCACAATGGTGGCACGAGCAAACTTGCCCGTCAACACAAGCACGACTTTTCTTCTATCTTATAGAGTGTGGTATATTTTTTTTGGCAGTGAGGACATCGTATTGTGTAAGTCAAAAACGGGTTATTTTCTTTATCTTTTTCATTTTTTTGTTCGTCACGCCACATTAAATACTCTGTTGGCGTGGATCAAGTTGCCTTTACCTATAATAGTTAATAGTTTGGCCCCACCAGAGCTTTACGTGTAATCGAATGATTGTGCAATCCAGCACTTAACATTGTTCGTATCCTTTCTTATCAAGTCTGCTGCGCATGCTCGGCATTTATCTTCGCGTCTCGTGTGATACAGAAATATTTGGATTTATTATATTCAAAACGAAATAAATGTAGAAGTAAAAAAAAGATCTCTTCTTTCTTTGACATAAACAGAAAGCCGTAAGGATTAACAGGGAGAGAAAGAAATTAAAAGAATATCACGAATAATTGAAATCATATGAAGTTAAATTATTGATTGGTTTTCAAATATTCCTGTTGCACAATTTCTCGATTCACATTACAATTAGATTGGTTGCAGTCTTGAGTCACATCCGAGAGTGTTAATGTCAATTTGATGCTGTGTTATGTTATTTAATTCTCTGCAGCGACAGAGGTAGGCAATGGTGCATCACCCTGACCTTTTTCTACGGGCTTACCGTTCTCCACAGCATCATCAAACTGGCCAGGCACTGATATGGCTTCTTTAGTTGCACTGATAGCAGAGATGGAATCACTGCACAATGAAAAGCACATTATTTTACAGCAACTCTATTGGCAAAAGGATGCCAAAGTTTGAATTGCAATTTGAGAAGCACGAAAACACGTACGTATATCCACCCGTGACACCTTCGACGGAAACACCTCGAGCTTTGGTGTCCTTTTTCTCGTTCTCTTTGTTCTTCTTGGTTGTTGTCCTCTTTTTTGCAGTTGCCTGATATCATCGTAAATCAGTTTCTTTATATGAGATTAATCTTATGTCGAAGTTACCTTCATTTGTGTCTTCTTTCCTCGTCCGCCGATGGGGGTGCGATTGTTACCACGAGTATGAAATGTTGGTCGTCCAATGGGAGCGAAGCCACGAGGAAGATCGTACTTTAGACCGCCTATGGAAGTTACCTACAACAAATAAACTAAGAGATTAGGAGAATACTTATCAAGTATAAATGTGCACAATGATCACGGAGATTATTATTCATTTTGGAATATGCAATGTGAGAAGTGAATAGTCCAGGAGAAACTTTATATAATACCAAAGAAATATACTTCTCTGATTCTTTACAGAATTTCATTGATGGTCAAAGGAACTATTTTCGATTAAAAGATTTTGTTTAGACTGTACCAGAGACTATCGAGAAAGTAACAAAAAAGAAAGATGTACAATTAAAAGTAACAGCAAACAATATTTTAATTTGAGGAACGATTTTTTAAATTACAATGAAGTTGTAGACTATTTTTTGTAAGTCCCACAAATCAAAATAATGTCTTAAATAAGCAACACCAGTCAAAGTGTTTACAACGATATGAACAACTTTATTTTAACAGCAATAAATGTGCTATATAAAAACATGTAAATCTCAGACGTTCATATAAAACTATAGGACAATAATAAAATAAAAGGCAATCCACAAAAGGAGTAATACCAGGATTTCTTTAAACGCTCATGCGTGCTGCCGCCTGGTTTTTCAACAATAAACTGAAGACTCATCCTCTATAATTCATAATGGAGACGAAAGCTGAACAAAGGACATATACTTATGTTCAGACACACGTTTGAATACACAAAACTATCGAGTTCTACTGAATGTATTATCATGTCTTTCAAAACTGCTATTAATCTGGGTCATAAAGTCTGCTTCAGGCTGTTCTTGTTCCATATAAATACATCTGTAGCGCACCATAGTTAAACTGCGATTGCACATGCGATATCCTACCTGGGGTGGAAGTCGGCCACGATGATGATGATGTCCTTGCATGGGTTGTGGTGGTCTACCGGGTTGACCATAATTAGGTCCCCACTGACCCACAACAACACCAGCAATTTCCAATTGTCCACCACGAGTCGGTATTGGACGTCTCATGAGACCACGTGGAGGAATAGTGCCACTTCCACGACCGCGTACAATAGTTTCGTTGATGTTGCATCCAGCAGGAAGGATGTTTTGCGGCATGGATACTCGAAGACCTGTGAAGAGAGAAATATTTGAACTCCGTCAACGTCACAATGAATCTATTTAAATTAAAATAAATGAAATGTAGCAGTTTGGAGATTCGGTGAGTCTGACAGAATATAAAACTCCTCGAAGCAATATAACTGCGTTTCTCTTCTTCCTCGCAAAAGCACTTCACTTTATAAAACCGTGGTGTGCTAAGGTGACAGGAAGGATATCCATATTTTTTTGGAAACTATAATTGATGTAATTACCTGGGGCTACTGGTAAAGGTGGACGAGCAAATACAACATTGATCCCCTCAAGAACTGCTTTCCTCATTCTTTCTACCTTGACAACACGATCAATGTGTCCACCGCATAATTCTAATAGGTTCTTGGCAATGGTTGCTCGCGCCAGGGTATGATGGAAAAGCTTGCCATCGAAGTAGAGCCAGGGACAGCACATTAGCCAAGGAATAGGTGCACCGCACGCGTCATTTGCCAAAAGAGCAGTTTCCACGCCGGCCATAAAGAGAGTAGCGAGCTGAACACCACGCGATGTAACTAGAGGCAGCTGTGAATTAAGATTTTACTATTTAACTAAAAGGAGCCAATAACTAATATTTTAGATTATTTACCTGTAGATCCTGCAAATACTGGGCATTCATAAGCTCTGGAGAAAAGGCTTGTGCAATGAAGGCATCCAGCTCTTGACGGCGTAGAATTTTTATTTTATCAGAGAAAGACATGATGTATCTGTATAAGAGGAAAAAGAATAATTGAAAACAAAAACCTTAATTAACGGTATAGTGGAAGTTAGATTAATTTATCATATTTCGAGCATGTATCAAACAATCTTCAGAAGCAGATAGTTATGATTCTGCCCTTGCACCCTTATTTGACATACGTATTTAATAAAGTTTTCTCTTTAATCAGAGTGAGTATTACTGTACTTCCTTTAATGACTATAGTGCCTAAGTAATGTTCACCATAGCTATGCTGAGGAAGCAAAAGCAATGTAATGCTGTTACGTGATTACCTTAATACGCAGGCCATGACCAGCAAGTGTTGTGGCACGTATGATGTATTTAACAGAAGTGGAGTGTCAGATCTCATACACGTTAAGAATCCTCTCAAACGACGGCGTTTGTCATCTATTCCAGTACTGTAATAAAATAATCACATATAAAAGAAAAGCCTACAATACTTTACAAGTTGACATACATCTTGGGATCATCTAAGCTAATCCGCAAATAACTGACTTGGGTCTATGTAAAACAATGTAAATATACGTCTCTGGGTCTTTTGTCAGCTTTCTTCCTGTATCATCACATTGAATACACATAAAATAGGGTGATCAGATGTTCAGACGGTTTGTATATTATTTCATGAACTTAAAAGGTATGCCCGTATCATGAAGGAAGTGAACAACTTAGAAGTTTGCAGAATAAAATGATGATTAACATGTGAAACAATTCTTATCGATTAAATAATTTCGCAAGTGTTTTATGATTTTTTAAGAATAGAAATCTGATCACCCAAGATCACAACATCAACACAAGGGGCATCGGACATACCTATGATGCCCACGAGAGCTGCAACGAGTATATTTCATTCATAAAAGTAACTATGAAAAGTTTAATGTTGTACGTATCCCTATAAATTTTGAAAAAGTAACGAATCTTTCCGACTGCCAATGTCAACGACCGATAGAGAAACTCCAACTTAAGAATTCTTACCCAAACCATAAACGTTGAATTGTAGGAACTCCCCAACCAATTTGTTCAGCTTTAACGATTTCAGGTGTTTGATAAGGGTTCGCTTTAGACCACACCCATTCCTTGATCACAATATCCGGAACCTCAACCTTTTCATTGTCTGTGAAATTAATCACATGACTTTTAAGATCACAGCGTTTAATATTCGAAAACACAATAAACATGATACGTTGTCAAATAATGAAGTGATCACTATAATAAATGTTATAGGAGATATAGATTGTGATCATGCAGTATGAATGAATTGTGATTACTTTTCTTGCCTTGCTTCCTATTCTTTCCTGTGACCTCTGACGAACAGTGAATGAAATAATGATGAAAATTTGATAATGGATGACAGAAAGATTGATGCTGATGAAGATAAGTGGTTGGTGGCAGCAGGAATTTTTATACAACATCGAATGAATATAAGGAATGACTATTATGCTGCCGCCAGTCACTTTCCTTGCTATGCATTTAAATATTAATAAACATTTCAAATAACTTACCACCCTTTTCTTTGCTCTTTGTGGCCAAGTATAAACGATGATGCAGATTGAATAAAATGGCATATACCATCTGTCTGACTGGTCTGTAAATCAGATGAATGGAAGGAAATTCACGATGATTCTCGTCCTCCAAGAGAACCGGCAGTTTTAATTCTCCGGCAATTAGGATTTGATAAATGTGTGGTGACATCAAGCCCTTCTGATGTCGCTCGGAAGCAGTACGCATCACTTCAGGAACGGTTGCTGGAATATTATTTGGTTTTTCTGATTGTTTCGCAGCATCTACCACTGCATGAGACGGAGACGTGGCCGAGGAGCTGCTGCTCGAACTCGAAGAGCTTATTAAAAGGTTGTGAGTACCATTGATCACGTGGCCATTGTCTATTGAAAAAAATATCATCGCGCTAAATTGGTATACATACATCCTTTCATTGTTACTGCTAAACAACCGGTTGTTTACTCACTTTGTTCCTCTTCTGTTCGGGTATTGTCGGCATCTCCATGGCCTTGGATACCGGGCGGTTCAATGACTATTTGCGGTGCAGTTTTTGCGTTGGCCGTAGCTTGTTTGTAGGCATTAAGGCTTTCACGTTCACTCTCAACAGTCTCTGAGGCAAAACGTGAAGTTTCCATATTTGTGTCTTCCTCTGATGTTGGTGGAGGCTCAGTTACATTGGATTGGACCGGCGCGGTTTGCTTGGATTCAGACTTGTGAGCTGAAATACCTGAATATTGAGAACTATGACTTAAATATATTAATTGATAATTAGCGATACTTATAAAATATAATGTGATTTTTACCTTTCGTTGGCTTAACTGGTTTGTAATGTAAAAATCCTTCCTTCGTTCCGTTTATGTAGTACTGAAGCGACTGTCGTAATTTACTACACCTGGGATCGGTTGGAGAACCAAATACTTTTTGCGCCACGACATCTAATTCGATTGATGGAAGATCTTTTACGAAAGTGGCAATCATCCTAATCATTTGTTCGATTGTTGTTTTATTTGAATTTGTGTTAATATTGAGTTTTTTATAGAACTCGGCTAAGTCATGTTCTGTGAGAATGTAGTTTCCGAGAAGAGTAGCAAGTATGCACAACCTATCAGATGGGATATTCAAAGCCTTTGTAAATTCAGAAATGATATACTCCTTCGTCTCCAATGAGCCCTGTAATAAAGAAAAATAGTTGAGAATATACGACGACAACATAAACAGTTTAATAAAAGATAGATCCTTATATGATGCGGTTATTACCTTGTATGTAAGTTTTAATTGCTCAGATGAAAAGTATCTAGGTGGATCAAAGGCAGCATACTCAGCATCATCAGCAATCAGACCATTAAAATTATTTTCCCGACAATAGGCGATTACTTCTTGATGATGGTCATCCATACTACACAGCTAATTATCATATTTATGTATAAGTAAAAATTATGAAAAACGCATGTTCCTAATAAAGATACATTAATGACGTCATTTACCACTGTCACACTGAGATGTCTGAGAGCCATGCGCAAGCTGGTACGCAAACACACTGGTGGAGTCCACCAAATCTTTGGCGGTGGTGTACCTTTGGTTGCAATATGCTTTAGAACCTGAAAAGTATATTATCTCATAGATATCGTTTTAAAATTGATCAATTCCTCCTATAAACTCTTTAAACTGTGATGGTATGGAACTTACATTATTTACTTTAATTCGCACTTTTAGCTGATTCTGGATCCAGTCTTCGCGACGAGGAGATTCAAGACAACCATTAAAGAACACAGCCAATTCCACTCCAGCCAACTCAGTTGCTTGAGTGAGAACAGCAAGGAACTGTACCATGCGGTTCCATTGTCCACCACAAGCCCAATCTGAGAAATTTATCTGATAAAGTCAAGGACGAAGAGAATACATAATTTAATGAATAACCATTAAGCAGTTACCTGAGAAGTAACCACCGTACAATCTATCCAAACAACATTCTCCATCAACAACTAATCTGAGCTTAGCTAAAGGATGTTGTTGACCTTTGCCAACACGATTACGCTGTCTCTGTGAAATATTTCGAGCAATTTTTAACAGATCCACTGGTACTGAACCTCCTTGAATGGAGCTACTGTCCAAAAATGCTTGCAAGTCTTGAATACCCATTGTACCAACAATTCTTTTCAATTACAGAGATATATATATATATATATATATATGTAATCGGTTTATGTTTAAGATGTTTATATTATGGAATTACTATTTTTTTTTATAGTTATTTCTAGAGCCAACAGTATTAAGTTGTGTTTAAAGAGTTTTTATTTTTTAATAGTTAAAGAAACCCAACTCCAAATTTCCCGGTCGAAATCTGAAAGAAAAAAGAAAAATGCCAAAATCAACGAGAGTATTTACATTCTGGGGAAATGATCGAACTTAATTAATACATATATTTAAATTCAAGGTTGGCAAGCCATTTACAGGCAATTTATAGCCAAAAAATACTATCATATAAATTGCAAAATGTCCCTCTATAATATAAACAAATTTCGGAGCATCAATCATATGAACGCGACGTTCCAATTATTCAATAATTCTTATTAATAACCAATTGGAGTACGAGCGAGACTTAACAGACACATTAAAGTCAGCCTGTATGAGATCTCAGGGCCTTAATTCGTTACCTAATAGAATAGACTAGAACAGAACGCCTTCAAAGTCTGCTGATGAGAAACTCCAATCAGAATAATACACGGCACCATAAAAACACAGGGAACTCAATCCCCAAATCGCAGAACACTCGAGAAACATAAAATTTATCAAGACCAAGTACGAACTGTCGGGACGCCATTTATTTTGTTTACGTGGACGCGAGATTCTTACAGCTCATTTCTACGGTTTAGCGGATTGGTCGATTCACCCAAGAGGTATTGTTCATATAACTTTTATCTGGTTGACAGACAATAGAAACCGAGTTTTTAAAATATTAAAAGGATCAACTGAGAAATGACCTCCTCACCGGCATGGCGAAGAAAACAGTGCCTCATCGGCACGGCTTACGCAAGGATATCGCACGGATTCGCGACCAATTATTCATTCGAACGAAGCCGCGCGATTTCTCCTGCCATTTCAGCGTACCCCCAATTCTAATTCGATCGTATACTCACGTTAAATTAGCGAGAATCATTATGGCTCCAAAGAAACACAAAACACACGGACTTTGAGTGCAGATGACGTCGAGTTTGAAAACGGAAGTGAACTCACAGACTCAACTCTTTGCCGGCTCACGAGAAGCCCAACAGAAGCCCCATTCGCTATTGGTCAGATTTAGCGGAATTTAAATATGGTCGGCGGACGTGGTGAGGCCAAGATTGTTTCTAAATACAAAGCGAAATCGTTTCATTGTTCACGGAAAATAATCGCGAGCCGATAACTTTTTATGATCGTTTTTAGAATATTAATGCAAGGCCGTCTTGAAGCGGAATCCGATGCCGGTTAACCGGTCGTTAGACGCCCAGAAAATGGTACTGTACTGATGCCTCGCCTGTGAGACTATTTATAGTTTGCTAATGTACCTTTTTAAGCAGCGTTGTAATGCAAATTAACGTCTAATCGAAGAATATCTATGAGCGTTACTTCACCTAAAACTTGGCCTGTATAAATACCGGTATGGAGTAATGTGTAAATCCATTTGATGCTGATTCCATTTTGGACTTAGGAATTGAGGAATATTTTCATAACAAAAATAGGCAGTTTGTGCATTTGGTTTTTTAATTTTTTGTATACAAATACATTCGCACATCTCGCAAACACACCACATAAGTAACGTACAATAAATGCTCGTAAGCGTTACTATAAACTAAGTGGAAGAACAAATCAAGTAAATAAATAAATTGTTTCGTTGAGATAACGAAATTCTGTGGTTAAATTTCATATTTTTTTTTCTTGTTTCGCTTGAGTTCAATGATAACGTTAACTCGGTTTGTATATTTTCTAGTAGTGAGCGTATTATCATTGTGACATCGTTAGGCGAAAATGAGGCCCTACAATTTCCATAAAACGTTGAGAACAATCGCGCATCGTAGAGTCTAAGTTCATTACGTTCTCTGTTGCCCAAATGAAAAAATGGCGAAATGCTCCCATTATTTATATGTAGTGAAATTGATCGAAGATTTGCAATGAAAATGTTGCAATGTGAGGAATTTGGAAAATAGCTATACATTGTATAGCTCATTCCACAGTTGTAATTAAGTTTTTTCCTATGCAAGGTATAGTTATGCATTGTTTACTTATAATTCATCATGTTCTTCATCCTTATCTTCATCAGCATCAATTTCATCTGATGCTTTTTCAGTCTCTGAGGTAGACTCATTTTCCAAAGAGTCATCTTCCTCTTCAGGAGCTTCATCAAGTGGGATACCTAGTGTTTTTCTCATGAGTTGCTCAACACTTTCTGCAAAGCTTGATGTTTCCCGAAGCATGTATCCTGACCTAAGAGTGGCAGTCCTGAACATCATCAGAGCAATGTCCTTGGCAGTTTCATCATTTGTGTCTTGTTCCACCCTGCGTAGTAGTTCACGGATCAAAGGATGTCTAGGATTAATCTCAAGGGTCTTCTTCTGATTCAAATAGTAAGTCTTCTGTGGATCATCACTCTTTTGATGGGCGTTGGAGATAGCTAATCGCTCCATGTTACCAGTCCATCCAAACATGCTAGCAACAAGAGCACAGGGAGAATCTGTCAAACGTTCAGATATTTGAGCCTTGCTGATATAATCCTTCAGAATATCGTTTAACCATTTGGTAAGAGGTTCAAATGTTGATTTCAGTTCCTCCATACGTTCCTTTGCCTTATCTCCATCATCAAGTGTGAAACCTTCCTTTGCTACATTTTGGAATTTCTTTCCGTCAAATTCGGGCAGAGAAGAGATGGCATACTCGTCGACTGGTTCAGTCAAGTACAAGACCTCATAGCCCTTCTTGTTCAAGCGCTCCACAAATGGAGATTTCTTAACCTCATCTTCAGAGGTTCCAGCTATGTAGTAGATATGCTGCTGGTTTGGCTTCATGCGGGAGACGTAGTCGGCCAAGAATGTCGTTCCTTTCTGTGTTGATGAACGGAATTGTAGAAGCTTTGACAATCTTGCTCTGTTCTGAGGATCTTCAATGACTCCTAGTTTTATATTAGTGCTGTATTCCTTCCAGAATTGCTCGTATTCTTCCTTTGGAATCTTCTTTATCATATCTAGGACTTTCCTAATCAGCTTCTTCTTGATTACCTTGATCAACTTGTGCTGTTGTAATTTTTCACGGGATACGTTCAATGGAAGATCATCACTATCTACAATACCTCGAATGAAAGACAAGTAATTTGGCATCATTTCATTAAATTCATCTGTGATGAACACCCTTCTGACATAGAGTTTTATATTGTCACCCTTGGTACCATAACGGTTGAAGCTTTCACTGGGTTGTACTTTGGGTATAAAAAGTAGAGACTTGAAGGTTACTTCGCCTTCAGCAACAAAGTGGATTTTGGCCAATGGATCTTGACTGTCTTTTGTCAAAGCTTTGTAGAAGTCATTGTACTCCTTATCAGTGACTTCGGATGGCTTTAAGGTCCAAATTGGTTTGGAGTCATTCAACAATTCCCAATCCCAAACGGTTTTGTCAATTTTTTTAGTTTTCTTTTCGTCTTCAACCGCATCTTCTACCTTTGCATCGTCTTCTTCTTCTTTCTTTTCATCTTCTGTTTCGTTGGCTTCTTTATCTTCGCTGTCAGCTTTCTCGGGTTTGTCTTCTTCATCCAATTCCTCTTCAACTTGAATATTCTTGCTGGACCACAAGTAAATTGGGAAATTAATGAATTGTGAGTATTTCTTGATCAGATTTTTGATGGTGTCTTGTTCGAGGAAATCCAGGGCTTCATCTTTCATGTGCAGGCTGTAAAAACATATGAATATTAAATTGGTGTATTAGATAAAATAATTTATATATACAGTCCAGAAAAGTTATTTAATTACCTAATTGTAGTTCCTCGCTTGAGAGTGTCCCCTCGTGGATCTTCGACTATACTGTAACTTCCACTGTCAGACTCCCAGATATACTGTTTGTCATCATTGTGCTTGGTAGTTACGACAACTCTGTGTGCAACTAAGAATGATGAATAAAATCCAACACCGAATTGACCAATCATGTCATTCATTTCTTGCGCATTGGCTGCATCCTGCATCTTGCCCAAGAATTCAGCAGTACCAGATTTTGCAATTGTTCCAAGGTTATTCACCAAGTCTTGCTTTGTCATACCAATACCAGAATCTGTGATACTAAGAATCTTGTTTTCTTTATCTGCTTTTATTCTTATGCTCAGTTCTGGGTTTGTATCCAATACATTTTTGTCAGTCAGAGAAAGCAGCCTGATCTTATCCAATGCATCAGATGCATTGGAAATAAGTTCTCTAAGGAAGATTTCTTTGTTACGATATAGCGAGTTGATTATAAGTTTCATCATTCGATTGACTTCTGTCTGGAAAGTAAACTTCTCAGCCTTTTCCCGAAGTTCTTTTACTTGTGCAACATTAAGACCATCAATCTTAATAGCTTCCTCTTCCCTCTTGACAACTTCATCATCTATGAGGAAAAATATTATACATTACTACATATCAAGATAATTCATATCACAACTTAGGCCCGTTTCCTCCGACGTTGATCGGAGTTTAAACTTTGGTTACCCAATCTCAAAACTATATAAAAAAAATTGAACCAGGTTTAAACCACGTCGGAGGAAACGGGCGTAAGTGATTTATCAAAACTTCGACAATACTCCATATCAATTACTGATATGAATTGTTATAAAATCCCACACACAATCTGTACGTTATTTTAACGTATGGTTAAACGGTAAGTAACGGTATGTTATCTGATAAACAATTTGGATGTACGATATTGAAACATTTCTTTTTTCAAATAATAAACGAAACAAGTACTATACTACTGTAAAAATTATATTACCAGTTCTAGATCCTTCTCGGCTAGCCCCAAGATCATTTTCAACGGTCCCAACTTCATCTTCAACAGGGTCCTCTTCCGCCCGGACAAGTCCTAAGAAACAAAAAAAATGCAAATATTAAAGCTTCCCTTGATAATGTTCCCGGTAAGCGTCCCTACACTTTCAGTATGAATAATGTAATAAAATTATAATAAATCTTACCGGCTAGAAGGAACAGCCCTACAGCCAAAATGAACAGTTTTTTCATCGCTGTACCGCACGTTCAAACAGGTGAACTACACGCACGCAAGAAGAAAAGTTCTTCGCACACGACGCTCCGCCTCGTTGTTTTCAGCCGACTGTCAGAAGACCTACGCCGAGATGAAATTTAGGAAGATGGGGACAGCAAAGTTGACCAATCACAATGAACCACGCAACGTACGTGGACCAATACGGTGTTAACCGGTGGTAGCGCTGTCCAAATGTCGTCCTTCTATTGGACGATGATTCCGGATAGCTTCTGCTGTTCTAGAATATTCAATCGGTTAATCTATTTCAGACAATCACGCTTATCCACTGAGATAGAGGGAAAAGGTAAACGATATGACGGCCGTCGCATTATCTTTGCATGAAACTCCAAAAATATTTAATGTTTTTAATAATTCTCATTACAATCAGGAACTTGACGTAACACGGGGCACATATTCAGAGGAAAATAGGTATAATTTAATCACAATAAAAATACACAGAGTATGGAATGAGAAGTTTTGTCAACAACCGATTTTTCTGTGCTCATACTATAGATGGATAGAACAGAAGTACAATTAATTGAAAATATATATACCTCTAATTGTTATATACACATATAAATGTATTTGATAGATTCTGTGCTTTAGGAACACAATTGTGAAAGAAGTAGGCAAATATGTACAAGGGAATAAATACAAATACGTAAAATCTATTTACTCTTAGATTCTTGTTCGTACTGTGGGCATATTACTGAAAAGAATAGTAACGGTAAAATTAGGATCGATTTTAGTGACCGTCGATATTGTATCGACAGAATTTAATGATCTCCAATCTTTTTTACTTGTCGGTAATGTAGGTAGATCAAAGAGGTTCATCGTGTCGATGAACTCGAAAATTCAAGTTCTAATCAACGAATTCTACAGCTTCATACTCTACAAAGTACGTATATAGTTGTCTATTTAATATTATCGGTATATCATTATTTTTAAGAATATCTGAGAATGATAAAAGTATCCGCACTATAAATAAATTAGTAACGGGTTCACGTTACAAGCATTTTTTTATGTCTGTTGCGGTACCAATTTTTTAAAACAGGTTTCTAGTCTCACCAGGAACTAAAAGCACTGTTATTGTTCATGG
The DNA here is from genome assembly GCA_030142225.1 of Pachycephus smyrnensis. Lineage (NCBI taxonomy): Eukaryota > Metazoa > Arthropoda > Insecta > Hymenoptera > Cephidae > Pachycephus > Pachycephus smyrnensis. The sequence continues at coordinate 536,281 of JARQST010000391.1, forward strand.
CACTATGTGTAAATATAAATTAAATAATTTTAATACCCATATTGGCACTATTTGTTTCGACTACGCACGGAGAATTATATATCGTTAAAAAAAAAACAATTATGTAAACATGAAGCATTACCGATTTCCTCAAAAGTCAATAGATGACCCGTTGAATCATCTGAGGATTCCTAAACCCAACAGATCCTAATGATGCAGTTCCCATATACCTGGTGAAAGTATCAAGGAAGAAGAGGTACTCACATAAGTGGGAGGAATCTCGTCAGGTGAACTTGAATTAGCTTTCAGTTCACGGCCACTCGTACTCCGACACTCACGTCATGTTATTCATACCAATCTTTCTTCTAGTCTTCACTTCACTTGTGAATTTGTCGGCTGGTAAAAATCGGAAAAACGGTAAAGAAAAGCAATTTTCATTATACATCACTATAGTACGTATATACCATAATAATTAATAAATTTGGAAATTGTATTATTATCCATCCTTAAAAAAATGAATTATCAACAATAATGAAACTTGTCATTTATTTAAAATAAATAGAAATACCCAGATAGCAGTGTCTACAAATTTGCTAGCAGCGCGTTAGCAACCGTAAGCAAACTTATCAGCAAAATGGCGACAAGGTGCGTCTGCATTTGCCTATTAGATTGCTCTCACATCGATACAATACGTAATTATAGAAATAGTAAAGCAGTGCCGATCGGAGGTGTCGTAAATGCTTGAGGAACAGCAATTGCTCGTTCTTTGTCAGTAATATGTCAGAAACGCATTCTCTACATATTCCTCGGCAACTCACGCTTACGTGTTGCAAGCTATTTGCATGATACAACAGTACTGTTCATAAGTTGTAGACAAATATACGGGAAATTGCATAAATGTTTATTGTCTCCGTTTTTCTTCGATCACGCTTTGCTATCTGGGTATAGCGGATTCTTAGTGAATATCTTCAGGATGGATTTACAAATGCTTTTCTGTATTTGCAGAGGAAGTTTGGGAACAGGATCTATCAAAAGAAATGCAAATTGGTGCATCCACCGAAGGATATGATCGTGTTGGACTTCGTTGCGGGGCGGAAACCATGACGGTTGAACTCAGGACTACTGAAGAATTTTCCGGTGTTATTTATACACAGGGTAGTTTTCATTCGAAGGAAGCACCTTGCTTTTTGGATCCTGTAAGGGGTCGTAGCTTTACTATGAACATTCCGTTGAACGAGTGTGACACTGAACAGGTAAATTTATATACGTTATTTGTGTTTTTAATACAATAGCCCTGATATATTAGTATAATACCTTAGAATTGAATCAATGCCTAATCATCTTGTTTTCTATTATTTTTATCTTCTAGTTTGGCGAACGGTACAGCAATGTCGTGGTGATTCAACACGATGATGAACTTGTTACACCGGGAGATGCCGCCTTCACGTTAGAATGTGATTTCTCGAAACCAAGAGACTTAACGGTGACAGCAGATTTTAATGGAAATAAAAATAAGTGAGTATCCATATATGTATAATATATAAGATCAAATCTATTTGATATTTTTTACTAAATATATTACGTACTGGATGATTCACTAAATGACTCGTTTAGGGTCAATTTACACTACAGTGGAGCCCCTCTAACTTTTCAACCCTATAACTTGTCACTTCTCCTCAATTCCATCAGCAGCTAAGGGGAATGCGATCCCCACTTTTGCTTCAATATGCGCGCGCAATTACGTACTTGACTACTTTGCGTACATTCTATCTCTTTCAACAAGAGTGTTGTCTCTCTTGCAGGCTACGCCTCTAATGGTAAAGAAGGGATACCCTGTAAGCTCTTGATTCCGAGAATTCAAACCCCCAGGCTTGACAAGTTGGATTGATTCCACTGTACTTATCGCTCGTTTTTCTCTGACTTCATCTTCGTCCAGTAAAATCGCAATAACTGCAAGTTCTTTAAGGTTAAATCTCGGCATTTCCGAAAAAACACTATTGCTCCGACAAGAGAATATAAGAATAACGGACGTTAACTTGTCGTAACAATGTGAATTTCGTCGTGATTTAATGTGACATTGTCGGTACGTGACGTTTGTTACGTTGACGTTACGTATAGTGTGAATCGACCCATAATGGGATCATTTAAAGATAATTAAATCTTTGCCTTTTTCATTGCTTAATTTTCAGAATAGCCAAATCAAGTATCGCTCTGATAGATGCAGATCCTGGAAGGGATAGAAGAAAAAGGGCCGCTTACGTGGAAAGCGAGACAGAAGAAGTAATCTTCACACCAGATTCAATTCGTAAGAGAAAAGAAGAATTGTGAGAAACTATAACGCTTGCTTTAATTGTTTCAAAGTCTGAAAAAAAGATTAATTTCAATAAAAATGCTCCCTTCGTGTCATTAGACTTGGAACTCAGCTTATTCGCCGTATCCTTTATCAATAGAGTCAAATGAATTCAATTAAATTTCAGGATAGTCAAAGGAACAGGATAATGCTGTTAATCTTGCCACACGTTACAAGTGATCTCGAAGAGTCTCGCGAGCTGATCAAATGCTGATCGCTTATCCTAGATCTTAATTATATGCCAATGCGTTATTATCTAAGATAAATATATATATATATATATATATATATATAAATCTGATAAACATATTTGGATCTATAAATCCAGTGGAAGATTATTACGAATTTTATGATATAGATATACAGCCATTACATGTACCATAATTTATGTAATTATCGTCCTATTGCTAAACTATTTTAATTAGATGATACAATTCCTTTAGAGATGGGGCTGTAGTCTAAGATGTAAAGGGATGTTATTGCACCGCGACGATCACAGGTTCTTGACGTTATTTTTTCTGTTCCTAAGAAACACCCGATCTTGATAACCCTTGACACAAGGGTACATCGCAAAATAGATAACGTAATCATTGCACTTATGACTTTTCACACAATGACTTTTATTGAAGTTGCGAATGAACTCTTGTCAAATCTATTAGAATTATAATCTCAAGATATTTAACAGATTTAAGATACGTGTCCCTCTATAGTAATTGCACTTAAGTCCAATTCAATAAAGATATGTGAAACGATCTGGAAAAGTGTGCAAGCACAAAATTTGCATCCTATGGAAGAAAGAAAAGTATCCCAATAAAATTAAGATATTACATAGTTGGACTGCATACAGTGGATCCATTGTATTCTTTCCAGTCTCGTAATTCTTATTATAATTTACGATGGTAATTAAGAGAGACGTCAAGAACTAATTTATATGCCCCCACTTATATTATTGGCGAGTATATATATACAGTGAATAAGTTGGCAAAATCACTCTTGCACAGTCCTTGTTTCACGATCTGAGTTTGTCTTTCCTTATTCAATAAATTTATTATATTTAGATCAATATGGCCACCATTAAGTTTAAAGGTACCTCCCCGTACGTGCAGAAGACACCTGAGCCACCGCCAGAGGACTATTTGTATGCCCAGTGAGTGGATTTGAAATTCTTCGATAAACATAACTATTTCTTTCATTTTAATCATAATAACGAATTATTTAATTTAGATACCTCAAGGATCTCAACTTGCAGTCCTCCGAAGTTGACGAGAAAGTTTTAAATGTTGCTCTCTTCGGTGTCGGTCGTGCTGGAACAATTCATCTGACGATCCTGGCACGTAGCAGCCGTGTAAACTTGTTGTACATTGTTGACGATGATGAATCAAAGTGGGTACCAACCAAGAAATACTGGAAGCTGGATAAGACTTCCTTCCTCTTGAGCAAGGACGCCGACAAGGTTTACCAAGATGCCAAGTACATATAAAATGATAAACGAATCTCATAACACGAATAATTATTAAAAGAAAGCGTGCTAATTCAAAGCGTCTTATATTTTATAGAATCGATGCCGTGATCGTAGCGTCCCCCACGTTCACTCACGAGGGCATTGTCACTAAGGCTCTTGCAGCCAAGAAGGACGTCTTCTGCGAGAAGCCCATTGCCGAGGACAGAACCAATAGCGCCAAGTGTTACGATGTCGCTAAGAGAGTCGGAAAGACTCTTTTCTGCGCCTTCAACAGGCGCTTTGACCCCAGCTTTAATACTGTTCGTAACCGAGTCCGCCAGGGTGAAATTGGCAACGTGCAGACCATTAAGCTTACGTCTCGTGATTCTCCACTTCCTTCTATAGCGTACCTTAAGATTTCCGGTGGTATCTTCCATGATTGTATGGTCCATGACATTGATATGACGACCTGGGTAGTTGGAGAATATCCCATCAAGGTGCATTAATAATTTTTTAATATTCTCTAAGAGACTAAGTATACCACTTACCCAATTTTAAGACTGAAATGATTTTTGTTTCAATGTAATTTTTGTAAACTTCGTCCAGGTCGGGGTTCAAGCACACGCTCACATTCCTGAGATCAGAGAACTGGATGACTTTGACACTGTCGTCGCCATACTTTACTTCCCATCCGGCACACTGGGGATGATTGATATATCCCGCAACTCCAGCTATGGTTATGACCAGAGACTCGAGGTCTTCGGACCCAAAGGAATGGTTGATGCTGATAATGAGCAGCCTATCCACTCTGTCACTACTCAGTATGACCTTCAAGGACCTAACACTGCACCCATCTGGTACTCCTTCCCCAGCCGTTATAAGATTGCCTATGAGATTGAGCTTAACCACTTCCTGGATGTTATTCTTGGCAAGGCCAAAAGCCTTGTTGACCCTAAAGAAACCCTCGCCGTGAGCAAAATCGCATCAGCTTGCGAAGAGTCTGCTCGTACTGGAAAGATGGTTGAGCTCGACTGGGCTCCTGGTGAACTGCCTGTATAATTTTTGAGACTAGGAAGACTTAATTCAGAATCGCAATCAAGGATCGCTAAAGAAATATCATTCCTGTAAGACCTGTTTGATAAAGATGTTACACGATTCGAGAATGATTATTTTCAATGAAATACGCGATTCAGATTATCGAAGCTTTGTTGTCACACTACACTGAACAATACGCTCCATCTTGAAATTTGTAAGTTGATGGCAAGTGATACATTACGAGGGATTTGATATAGAATAAAATGTGAAATACAACATAGACTGTCATTTTTTTTATCAATAATAAAGAAAATACAATAAAATGCAATACGTACTAAGTGATTGGTAACAGTATAAAGTGGATTTTGTTTGTAAAACGATAGATAATGTGCTTACTAAATTATAGACATTTGTTTTCCTGTGATTCTTGTATAAAAACACCTGCGAATTTACGATATCTTATTTACAAATAAATTCATGCCGCACCCAAGGCAAAAAACTAGTTCTCGTTTGATACTAGGGAGTAAGTCAAGAAAAAAAAAGAAATAACAGATGTAACTAGATACTGTTTTTTCCTTTTATCACACGTTACAATTTTGTAAGTTCAAGTGATAACCTTCATCTTACTTAAGATTCTCCTAAAGGTAAACCTAATGGCAGATGCGTAGACAATTACCATATGTACACTGATTCATTTTCAATTGCAATACATCTGGAAGTAGTGTGTCAGATAGGAATTGGGCTTTTTAAATGCAAATCGACAATCTACTCATTTTCATTATCGGCCCATCAGCGTCTCGAAAAATTGCATTAGAGAAAAAAAGAAAAGAAAAATTCTACTGATGCTCTACTTTGCATTTGAGCGTCTATCATATGCTGATTCCGCATGTAAATATGCAGCTATGAAATTACAAAATGTCCTGTACGTTGCTGCTGGCCAAGTTATAATAATTACCTATGTCACTCATTATTCAGTCCCAAAAATTTTCCTGCTCGTTATATCAACATGAGCCTTATCATCAAAATCAGTATACTAACATAAGTCACCTTTGTTTCTAATTCTAAATAAATCAAAGGTTGCACGATTACCCATTATTAATTAGCGCCACACAATTAGACTCGAAAACCCCTGATTAAGATAACATCCGTTTATTACACATTCGATGAACCATGCTTGATATCGATACAATTGTGATAATTACAAATTTTCCAGCTCTCAGTCATTCAAATCAATAGCTATTCACTTTGAGTTGTGCTTCACTTGGCCAATAGCGAAGTAAGTAAAGCACTTATGTCGATGATCGTTTCAAACGATGATATTTGTCTTTTGAGAAAAATGGGAAAAACAAAAATCGGTACGTTTGGATGATAAGAATTATTTTAGCGATTTTCATTAATTCCCATGTAAATCTCTAGAGTTCTTTAATAAGATGACCTAATCAAATCTCAAAGACTTGACAAACAAGGCTGCAATTGCTTGTGCCTTATCACCGTTAAATCTACGTAATTCTGCGATTACTTGTGCTCGTGTGAATCCTAATGCTTCGATTTCTTTGACTGTTTCCTCGGAGAAGGGATCATGTGGTAAAACAGTTGTTTCGAGAGCAGTGGTTGTGCTGGATGATACAGATGCACTCAAAGGATTACTTGCGCCTAGGCCGTCTGAAAGATATAACAAACTTATATCTGAACTATATTGTAAATACTAAATATTATGATATCCTTAGATAATTAAGAAACATTATTATCTACTGATAAAGTATCCTCCAGACAAGGGTTCAATGTTATGGAATGATTAATGGATGCGTAGGAAGAGGAATTACAATAAGGAATAGGAATGACAGGATAGCCCGGATAGATACATACTTACCAGGTTGTTGTCTCTGCTTCTTCGCGTCTCTTGAACTATCCTCCAAGGCTCTTTGAAGGTCCCGGTCATCTAAAGACTCATCGCTGTTACCACTCAGTCTGGCACATTCCGGCAGTTCACCTTTTCGTTAAAAACAAATTGTACAAGGAGTATAAACCTTGTGTAAGGTAATGCAAGGTGTGGTTGGAAATGTACCTTCAGCTAAGAATGTAGTTTCGGTACCCGTGGTACCGATCTTTAGGACGTTTTTCTTAAGGTCTATACAACACTGATGTCTTTTAAGCATGTCTAACCCAAGTAACATATCCATAGGCTGTTCCTCGAGGACGCTGAAGGAGGTAGTGAGGTGATCGCTGCCGATTTGGATTTGTACCATGTGTATGCGTCCAATGATACGCTGGACGCCAACACCTTTTGCGACACCAGCCCACCTTGTGTCAACCAGTCGCATTATATGACATCTTTCGGCACAGGCCGCGGACATTATTGTCGTCTGTGCACCTAATTTTCAAAACGGTAGACTTTGCAATGCATGAGGGATGGAGACTGTTACCGACAATCAGTCGGTCAGGATTCGGTAACCTTGATGAGGATCCCGATGTGAGAGTGCAAGGACTCGCGAAAAAATTTTCGATGAATCGCATGTGCACGGTCGGCGAGCTCTGTGACTATTATTAAGCTGTTTATCTGCGAGAGGCACATGGTATGCGAGGTCAGACTGACTCTTGGGATGTGCAAATTTAAAAATAGCGATTCGAGGAATAAACTGTATCGCGTGAAATGTATTTTTGCACGATGTCTGTACCAGACTGACGATGCATGCGTGAAATACGTATTTCCATATAAAGAATTTTTGATGCTGATAGTTACCTGAATCGATGAATGCTTTTACAGGGAATCCATTGACTTTACAGTTAATGTACAGCATTACGACAGTGCCAAAAGTTTCTGGATTGTATTCCATGGCAGCTTCCATGTTAGCTTCGATATTTTTTTGCTTTATTTCCTCGGCTATAAGTCTCTGTGCCTCCGTGTCAAACGGATCTGCGTTCATCATTCTAAGACGTTGAGCCTGGCGCTCCTCCCGCGCTTTTATTTGCTCCCGAAGCACCGTTGCAAACCTATCTGCAATCCGCTGACTTTTAGACATAGAATAACGTAGAATTTTCAGGTTTCCATGACGATACTATGGAGAGAATGTATGGTTAATGTTTTAATTCTCATAACATACCAAGATTGCCGGAGAGAAGAGCATCTGCTAATCTAGGATTATTCTGCTTTAATAGAGCAAGCTGATCAGGATTGGCTAGAAACATGTCTCGTATCATTACAGGATCATCTTCACTGCGAGGATTTTGGAAACGCTGTGCTGGTGTGCTACTGGAACTTGGTGCAGGCCGACTGGTTGAAGTTCCTGGAACCCTGATCGAACTAAAGTCCAATATAGGTACACCTGAAAGAATATGCTTTATATTTCAATAATTTCTTATATGTAACAAAAATCATAAATAAATCAAACAGAAATAAAAATGAAGAAACTACAATCAGACATAACATTCCATAGTGTCTATAAAATATTTTGTTCCTTTTTCTCTTAAAAAAAGTGATTCGCAGGTAACAAAGCAAATTGAAGTCATATAACAAGACATTTTTTACACCAATAGAAATATGATCAGAGTTCAAACACCAAACATAAAGAAAGAAATGGTAGCATCGACTGGACCCTATACCTCCATCGAAAGGTTGTAAATTAAGAGCAGAACTTCTCTGGTGCATATGCTGTAGAATAACGGCGTCCCCGTCGCATATTCCATGATCACGTAAAGACTTCTTATCATCCATAAGTGGTCGCCCATTGAAAGCAATCACAATTTCATGTGCCGGTACGCCACTCTCTATCTCACAGAACGCTTTGAAGTTCTCAAGTTCTAATTCCTCGCTGACGTCCAGGACGAAGATGTCGTCGCTCAGTGTAGTAACTGTAACCTTCATCCTGACTACGACGATGCCGGCTAGGCTTCTAGTTTCCTAGAGATCCGCGTACTCACTCTACAGCAACGGTAGGAATGAATAATGCGCGCAAGTTTGCGCGCTTTTGCAAGAAAAAATTTGGGTTTCACTTGGGAAACGGGGAGTGAGGATGATAAACACTTTATGGGATGTAAACAACCCAGCTCAGCAAAAATACTCCCCGTGACCGAGGTTAGGCTTGAAGATAGTGCCGTTTCGTGAACGACGCCGATATCGGGGACATCGCTCTCGAATGCGAGATACAAAATCATCTCGTACTCGAAGATCGATTATCGAATTGGCTAAATCGACTTTTTTAGAATTTTCAAGGCCTAGTTGCTCAGGAGCAAAATTACTTATATCGAAAAGACTTATTTCATAGACTGTAAAAATTAATAAATAATTGAAGCTAAAGCATACTTATGTTTTAATCTCTTTATTTTACAGAGAAGCATTAAATTCTTCTTAAATGTATATATATACTGAACAGCTCTTATATGGATTTATGCTTAAAATACAATAATTATTTATAATCTTTTACCCTGGACATGTAATTAATTCGTGCAAGGTTTATTGTATAATACAAAATTGGACTCTTCCCAGTCGACCAGCATTATTGTTTTTTTTTGGCAATATTCCCACCTAGAAATGCATTCAGTATAATTAGTTATAAATTTATACATTTGCGAACGGAATTATGTATAAAATATTTTTACCTATTCCCCTTTCTATCCTCTATAGCTATTTTATCAACCGGTAAAGTAACAGTGTTGGGTTCAATCGTTGCATTTTCTTCCATACTTTCAATAGCAGCACGATACGATATTGTACCTCGAATTATTTTTACATCTCCAAGTAAACTTTGAAATTTGGCAGCTGCTATACCGTAGAATGTGGTCTTTTCATTTTTGGGATTGGACAAACTTAAAAAGATAGAAATTTAAGAACAGTACTTATTAAATTCCCAAAGAATATTCTTGTAAAATTGAAAGTACATACTCGCAAGAAATTTTAAAATTTGTAGTACTATTTTGATGCTCAATATTGATGTACAATATTCCAAGAGTTTTTGTGGCGACTTCAGAAGTTGTAACAGCTGCTCTAAATGGATCTCCTGTAAAATACAAAAAATATACAAATATAACAGAGTCTTTCATCCTTAAATTATTTTAATGATCACACAATACCGCAAAATGGTTCTTCGGATCTTGTGACCAAATAAAAAACACCACTTGCTCCACGATTAGCTGCGTATCCCATTTCCTGTGGCCCATCTGTCACTTCTCGAGGAAAGCAGAGACCCTTTTTAAAAGAATTAGCTCCACGCTTACATGGCCATGATATAAGCTTGCAATTTCGAAATTGAGTCTGAATACTCTCAACAAAATATTTCCAAGCTCTTAAATGACTACAGGCAATCTTCCTGTCCAAAGTCTCTTCTAAAAATGAAAATATATAAGTACAAACTCTTAAAATGACAGATTCTTGTATTTCCTATTAAAATTACTTCGACGAGGCACAGTACCGTTAAAATGACTGACTACGACTGAATTCTTCACATCTGTACAACCAGGTTGCTCGATCCCACCGTTTGGAAAGAAATCAATATGTCCAATGGGTTTCAACAGGCCAAAACCATCGGTAAAAACTTCTGAACCATCCGTGTGAATGATATCCACAAGACGAGCGTCCGACACGTCCAATTTTCTAGAACGTTCTCGCACAAGGTGATGTTTGAAAAATGGCGATGCTGGATCCAGTCCAGTTATACGTCCCAGAAGTAGATTTTTTTTTTTCAAAACTTCTGAAGCACAGCCAGCTACATGAGCGCCAAGACTAAATCCAACTATATGAATGCTTATAGGATTTGTACCCAATTTGATAGCATCCAGTAATATCAATGCCAATTGACGACCAACTAGCTCAGTATTTGCTACAGCTGCTTGGTAAGTCGTACCTGCACCTCTGGTCCAATCCAACATTATCACATTGGCATCTTCCTTTTGGATTTAAAGAAAAATCCTGATCACTAGATAGGAATTTTTGGGACTAGAGATTTGTTTGGTCAACAAACTTTTTCAAAATATTTACCACAGCTAGGAATGATCTTGCACCAAAAATTGCTCCTTCGTCATTTCCGCTGCCCTTGTAACCATGTATAATGACTTTCAAATGTTTTTTAGCATCGAATTTTGATCCCACGATTGAACGGAAACTATCTCCGTATTCGACGACTTCCGGTGATTCTTTCTGAGCTCTCGTATACAACAAAAATCTTGTATTTATTACATTGGGGTGCTCGGGTGGACGTTTTAGTGATAAATGTTGTGGTGAATCAACGAAGCATCCCACATATTCTAAAAAAAATGTCATAAATTATTTTTTAAATATTTCTTCTTAGTTCTTAGATTTACTATACTACAATCAAACAGACTCACCGAAACAAACTTTTGGCTTGAGATTATCTCGACTTAGATGATGCATCGTTCGTTTACGTCTTTGTGCAATTTTACCTAAGAATATATTTTCATAAGAATTAATGCCAATTATAATATATATCAGTTTGATAATTAAAATAATGACTTACCCTGTCGCTGCGTATCGACCATCAAAATTAGATACAATATTCCCAAAAGAAATGCCAAACTCCATTTCCATTTCGACCCGATCATTTCTATGATCGAAAAAAATTGTTCAAAAATTTATTAAAAAATGATTGACATGTGTCATTATATGACTGAATAATAAAAAAAAAACGATGCACTTTCATAGAACTCCCGCAGTAGAGTAAAGAGACTGTCTATAAGTCTAGCGACTTTAATGCATATAATTGCAAGGTGCAACAGGAACCGAGTCGTGCGGCATATTTGCGCAATGCATTTCCAAGCGAGTGCATATGGACAGTATTACCTTTTCCATGAAAATTCTAATAATTATTTAGACTTGCGAAATGACACAAAAACAATAATTGTCCCCAACTATTCACTGACATTTATACAATAACTAAAACACAAGTAATTACGTAAAAACACTTTTCCTCTTAAATTTTCGAAATTCCTTAAAAAGGAAAAATCACTATCAAATTATCTCTTCCTTTTTCGAGTTTAACTACAGCCACGACACGCAGATGTTATTTTGCCAGAGGATGCAATTGAACTTTCGCGCGACCCATTACGCCAGCAAAATACTTTCACTCGCAGCAACAATTTTCGCAACAAGTCATAACACATACTATATGCACACTTCGTTGCATATATCTAGAGTGTACCGATATATGATCAATGCATCAATAGAGTATAGACGTAACATGAACACTTAGCTACGTACCTGCCGGCTGAACAGTAACCCAATTCTGTACGTGAGAGCAAAAGATATTCTACTAGACTCGTTGGCCCGGAATCTCACAAAGAAAAACCAGTTGAACTGAAACCAGTATTATTTCCCAAGAAAATTCTCGGTCGACCAAATATCTGTTAAATCTTTGCAAAGACACAGACGCGTTAAAAAATAATAAAAAAAAGAAATAAAAAAATCAAAATATTCTCAATTTAAACGAAAGAAATAAAATTTCAGGAAAATTTCGGATTCATGGAAATTATTGGTACAGATCCATATATATAGATATATATACAACGATATACTTATAACATATTTATTTGTAATATTTTCGTAATATACTCCTTATTATCGTAGACATATATTTATATGTTATGGCAGCATATTATTATTATGACATTGTATAATATAGGTGAGGTGACTGACAGCACGTTTTCATTCAAATGAACTTTACGTTATTTACCTACAGGTAATTTCCATGTCGCACACATTAATATAATAATATTTCTTTCTAATCGTTCAGCATCGTCCGAGCGATTTATTCGCTGACAATACAGAGCGTTCGTCGCCGATTGTATATCCATCGCGAGCGCGATTCACCGTAATCAGGATCGCGATCGCGATATATCTATATAGTTTGCGAGGGATCGGAAACGCTCGCTCGATGTACGTCGGATTTCGCTAGACATTGTTTTTTTAATCCTTTCTCCCTTTGTTTCACTTTCACCCCATTTTTAATTTACTCATTAGTTAATGCATCCCTATTCATAACGCCCACGAGATTTCGCTCTCACCGACCGCTACACCGAACCGTATAATATAATATCGTAACATTATTCATTTACTTTCCTATTAAAAATATCAATATATACTCTAATAACGATAATGCAACGTCATTAATTTATTATAGTTTGCAACTTAGAAAAATACTCCTGGCTCAACGTCATGGTGTCTCACGACACGCCATGTTTTTTTCTCCCTTGTTATACTTGATGGAATATACGATACGATTAATTTCGTTAGGCTTGAGAAATATTTTTGGATTTTTCATTTTCACATTTCGTCTCGATACTCCACCATTTTGTTTTATTTCATTTTTCATGACGTCATCAATATTCTCATTGTATTCCAGAGACTCCTACTGTAAGCAAGGTACCATAAGATTCGCTATAAATTCGGGCAACAGTGACTTTATTATATCAGTTTCTTTTTTTGTGCACTCTACGCTAACTCGAGTAGATTATAATAAATATATAGCACCGTTCACGAAAATCCAGTCAAGCTCCGACGTTTTTAACCATACGGAACATTAATAATCTACAATAATTGGAGAACGTGGATGTGACGTATCATAACGAAGCTGAGTCCCCGGAGAACAATGTAAAAATTACCCGACATCGAAACTTTCTCTATGACGTCACGCGACTGTCAAAGCGTGACAAAGAAAGAAGGAAAAACGAAGATGGCGGAAAACAAAAAAATCCAAAAATATCAAGGGATCCTGTCGCACGGGACGATGATTCGGTTTAATAAAATCTATGAAAACAATTAACGAAACAACGGTAGTACTAACCACGGATAAAATTTCACGGTCTACATACACGGTTTACCCGAAACCTATAAAAAAATTCATTAATCCCCCGCCCCACCCCCATAATAATCTACTAATTCTTAAGTACACGGATATCATGATAATCAGCTAAAATCTCTTGGATCCAGTCTCCCCCACTCGTATCCAGGCATTTCGTATTAATTAAACGTCGTGCTACATGTCACGCTAATTATTTCCTTGATTATTTTCTTATTAATCAGCTGCTTTTTCGTTATTACCACCAAGATAATCGTATTCGTTCCGTTTTCTCTGTCTTTCGCTATCCTCTTATTTTTCACTCGTTATTTATCTTCTATAGTGATCAGAGGGTCGGTTCGTTTTCTTTTTGAGCGGTCGGTCGACTGTCGCTCGTGAGCGCCTTTATTTTTTCTATTTCTACTTGTAATAGCATCAACGTTCATATCTGTTACTTGTTTAATGTACGTGTACGCGAACGTGTCCGTCGTGTATGTATGCAATGTATATATATATATTTATTTATATTTATATATATATAATATTTATATATATAATATTTTAATTCTTATCTCAATAATATGTATACCTAACGTGATATTCCATACGTGTAAATACTGATAGATATATTTGTTATCGGATACACCGTGGTTCCTACTACATTGCGAATTTTCAATTCTCGAGCTATTCGATCACGAACGCCAAGCGATCTAATCGCACGACTCTCTCGAAACGAGTGATTCAATTTACATTTATGAAAACGACAGGATTACTCGACCGGTGCCGTTGTCTTTTGTTCTTTTAATTCAAAATGAATTTAGTTCACCGAATTTCCGTTAGAGTTACGGTTAAGGGCGATATTTAAATCGATACAAGTATTAACGCATCAATTACACCTTTGCTTCAATTACTTTTTCTTGGATATTCAATTTAACTTCTTCTCTTTTTTTCTCTCTCTCTCTCGTTTCCTTTACAGATTTTATCTAACGCACGAGTCTTGACAATTATTTGCGCGTTTTGCGTCAAACGATCGACGACTCCTCGCACCATATAGAATTGTCTCACTAATGGGAACTGACCTAAACTAAAATGTAATATAGCCTTGACTGGTTTTTTTTTTCGTTAACCAATCTTCGCGGATCCACGTCGACGCTATTATGATTCTTTTTCTTCCGTTTTTCTTGTCCGATTTAATCTAATTTAATGGTCGGTAAGGGATGATAGTTTAATTCTCTATCGTATCGCTTTTTTTATTTATTTTGTTTTCGTTATTTTTTTTGCTTTTGTCACTTGTGTATTAACCGTGCGTGAGTTTAACGCGATAATTTTTCAAAATTTTTGAAAAACTATTACTACACTCGTTGGTACTTAGAGCTCCGTTGGGAGTTGAGAGTCGTTGATTTTTGTTTTATTTATTTTTTTTATTATTTACTTAGTCGATGAGCCACCTAAAGCTCTCGCACGATACTTCCAAATTTTGATTGGTGATAATCATTCAGAATTACGAGGGATTGATAGCCGCTGATATGCAACGAATTCAGACAATACGAAGGAAAAGTCGCGCGCGATTCAAATTCAAATAAAAATTCGTTATGCTTTAACGAGAGACAACGATGGAGTACGTTGTTAACGAGAACGCGAATGGTATAAGAAATTTTTGATAGATAAGCTGGAATAGTCTTTTTTTTCAACTATAAAATCGAACGTTGTTCAATGAAAATTACGCAAGCAACATTAATTGTTAGATTAATTTATTTAGCGTTAATCGCGAACGACTATCAACACGCGACACGCACCCTCTCTTTTTCTCACTCTTTCTATTTCTCGCAATAAAGTACCCATACCTTTAGAAAATAATATCTTCCGTACAATCAACGATTCAACTAGCTTCTACTATTTATATTATTCGTATTTTCCCAATATCTGTTGCGCGTCACACGCCTCCATATAGGTTACGTACATACATACATAGGTCACGTAAAAAACTATGAATTTCGAAAACGGATATGTTGAGAAAAAGTAGGATATACGAAAAGCACAAAGCTTTCCGCACATCAATGCAAATTAAAAGAATTTAATTTTTATTACAGATAATAATAATAAAAAAATACGATCTATTACATCCCTAAACAAATGTCCCAGAACTTTTTGACTCCGTGCGATGAAAATTTGCTGAAAAAAAAATAAAGAAATTTAGAGGTCCTCTCAGTCTTTTGGACTAAACACGATCGAACGGCTGAGAATATTATTAAACTCGATCAGAAAATATCGGAAATCAATAATTCCCCCAATTTCACGACGCAACAGTAAATTAACCGAGTGAAAGGAAATTGCGAAATTTGCCTACGGCCCCAGATAATAATAAAAGGACAAATCCCACAGTGTACGTGTGTATCCGAAGAAAAAGTAGAATCTATATATTATCTGAATTAATAACTGGAAAATCGATAAGATCAATAATCACTAAACGATGGAGTGTACCGTTATTAATATCTGATGGAGGCCGGTTTAAAACTTTTGGAATTAGCGATTAATCGAGTGTGCCTTGATCACGCATTACGGATATACGTCATTCTCATTAATTAATTATCTC
The DNA here is from genome assembly GCA_030142225.1 of Pachycephus smyrnensis. Lineage (NCBI taxonomy): Eukaryota > Metazoa > Arthropoda > Insecta > Hymenoptera > Cephidae > Pachycephus > Pachycephus smyrnensis. Next base: position 552,462 of record JARQST010000391.1, read on the forward strand.
TCTCTCTGCGTGTCCATACATAAACGTAATAGGCCCGTAGATCGTCGAAACTTTTAGAAAGCCTCATATGATATGTGGGACATCTAAAATCGCAAGTTTCTCACTTATGGGTTTAAATCTACGAGGTACATTAGAAATTCCTCATCCAAGCTCTGTACGACGATTAAAACTCAATAGGATAATCAAACGCATTTGATTTACCCGCCTTTTTTGTGCCATCGCTCAAATCGCCGTAACTTCGATAAATCGAAACAAAGGTTAGCCACGTTGTCTCTCTACCGTAAGTTCTACACCTGACACAAAATTTCTATTAACGAGAGAGAACCAGCAACAACAAAAATGTCTAAATTGTTATATACCAAAGAAAAAGAATTCGCGTGACTTTGTTTTTTACTCGGAAGTTCATCTACTGTACAAAGTCAGAGAAAAATTATGCAAAATACACGATACCACGTGACTATACAACTCGACGCGCACGCTCTTTCGTTTATCTTTCTCTTTCTTTCTTTTATCTAAGATATAATCTAATCATACGTGTACCGCATGTTTAGGATGACTCTCAAGGATATGTGTATGGAGCTTTTTTTTTCAAAATTGGGCACATGGCTAAGAACGGGGAAGATACATGTGAAAAGCTGCGCTCCGTTTGCATGACTGACTATATGGTATTTATTTTAATGGGCGCTGCTACAGTTATTATTATTATTTACCATAGATTACGTTCAATGAGGGGTGGGGCGGCGACTTTTATTTACAACGTTCGATGCCACGATTTATTACGTTTAAATCCACTATGTCAATGGCGATATATATATATATATTATATATGCATATGTATATTTACAGGTGGTTCTGAAGTATGATCGATCGCCCGGCATTACGGTGACTTCGAGGGTAAAAAGAAAAGTAATGAAGACAAAAAAAATGATAATGATAATCTAAGGGTATTACGTTTTTCTTTGTTTCATTCGTTTTCACACTGAAAGTCACTCTTATTACTTCGAGGCGACGAGTTGCAGGATATATTTACATATCTCTTTAATTTTCAAAGAATCGAAGACACATCGCAAACCGAATTTTTTATTGATTGAACAAAAAAATCGACTAGGTAACACGTTAATTGACATTCCTACGCTTTTTCATTACTTAGATTTCGCGCCATTCCTCCACGTCTCTCAGACGATGGGACTTGAAGGTGCGATCACATTGACCGACAATTCTCGCCGTGACGGGGTAGCTCGCGACGATCGATCATCCCTTCATTTATTTCCATTTTCTCTTTTTCCTATATATTTTTTCTTATTGTTTTTTCGTTCTCCGTTACTCTTCTTCCTTTTTCCCGTATATGCTCCGTCGAGTCGGAGTACCATTGCGAAAGAAACGCTTGGCGATCTTTACATGAAAATCCGAAAAACGTCACACATGCTTACACGTATAATCGAACACACTCGATACACTGTGCACGCTTGAGATAACAAATTTCGAGGATTTTCTGTTTTTTTTTTTCTTTCTTTATTCATTGACAATGCCCCTGGGACATTATTACCATAAATTTTCTTCATTATTCGTTTTCGTCTTCGTTTAATTATTTATTGCTAATCCGCGAATTATGAAGATCTTTTGTGAAAATTCATACTGCGATTGTATAATATGTATATGTCGTGTGTACAAGTTAATGGGTGAATTGTGTGTTGTATCTGCGTGTACGACGAGTCTACGAGGCGTTGGCGAAACGAACGGCAAGTCGAGAATTTTTATTACCACTTGAAAAAACCTGAGAAAGCGTTCGCCATTTTTTAAATTTATTATTTCCTAATTTTCCTATTTTTCCTTGTCGCGCGCTCTTCTGCAATTTTATACTTTTTGCTCCTGCGTTCGTTTCCATTATTTTTATTTTCGTTCTTAAGCCGCTTGACGTCCTTTTTTTCTTTTTTTTTTTTTCTAGGAAATCCCGTTTGTAATCTCGGATAAAAGTTTTACGAGTTGGCGTTATCTAACTTAGAGGGGATAAAAAATTCGTTTTTTTTTTTAGAAAGATTCCAGTATCTCAAACGTGGTCCATTGTGTTTACGTTTAGTGGTTGGGATGAACGCGACGGTCGCGGGACTCACTGACGTGACACACGTGTCCGTTAATTTGACGCGTGAATTTCCGGAATTTGCAAAATACAATTTTCCGACTGAACAGACATTTTTCTATCGTTAGTCACCGGAAAAAATCACAGAAAATAGATATCTGTCGCAACGCCATCATTATCCGTTAACCGTGCGCGCTATCAGCTTCGAAAGAAAAAAAAAGTCGAAAAAGAATTAAACGACATTGATAATCGCTGCGATTGCAAATAGAATCAGGTAATGCAAACGTCTCTTACGTATAAAAAATTAGATTTGTATATTTCGCCCACCCTCATCAAACTACTGCGCCTTATTTTGTTTTCATCCGTTTAAGCAATTATATTATGTTCCTTTGTGTTTTTTGTTTTCGTTACTTCCCCAAATCGTCCCACCTTGGCAATTATAAATCTAACGATTTTTTTTCTTTTCTCTCTCTCTTTTTTTACCTTTTCTCATTCCATTATACTTGTACGTGACTTTCGAGCGCTTTTCAGTTTCGTTGTTACATACAACGTATGTGTACATCCGGAATACATGACAATTTTTTTTACATATGACACTGCTCTATACGTATGCCGTTATTACGCGAGGATACGGCTCTCTCTCTCTCTCTCTCTCCCCCCCCCCCCTCTCATTCATTTTCACTCTTCTCATTCTCTCAAAATCAATTAACGTTTTTATCTCTCTTTCGGGTTGCGTAGGAAAGTTCAATTCGGTTTGTACAACATAACGAATTGAAAGTGTGCGCTCAGAACATTCTTAGACAAAGTTATAACTAAGCCCGAACGAAATCAGGACGTCTGATCAATTTCCATCTGTAACTACTATAGCAAAGGGTCACTGAGTAGACGATCGGATGTGAAGTAGCGGGGAAAAAATATTACTAAAACAAAGAAACACTATACATATAAATCCGAAAATCGTTCGAGCTTTGTAAAAACTTGATCGCTTTTAATGTTTCGCAGACGTTATCGTATTATCATTTCTAATCGATATGACGATACGTTCGTAAATGTATAGGTACAGCAGATAAAGAGATACACCGAGTGAATTTTCACGGAAGAAAATATTCATGAAAATTAACCTTAATGTTCCTCGTATGGTATATATTGTCTATACGCATATGTACGCATAACGCTCGGGTGTACCTTTTTTCTACGAGCAGCATACCTATGTATATCGTTCCGTTTCAAGTCTTGATTAATAGGTAATAATAACAGTTCAATTTATAAAATTGCGGCAGTGTGCTTGTTCTCTTGTATAATTAATTACTCTCTGGCGTAATAATTTTAGACTAGAAATAGCGGCGAGGAGTGTCGTATACCGTGATTGCACTATACTATATTATATATAGTACTATACATATATTATACTATACAGAATTACAATACGAAACAATAAAAAAAATCTCGATGAAAAAACGATTCACGGCCTTGAGCGTCACTTCGTCCCGTCATTTTCCGTGAAGAGTCAACGACGAATTTGCGCGTCGTTCCTCCTGATAAAACTTTCTTTTCTTTTTTCAATAATGAAAATCAAGCAACCGCAGGGCAGTGCGCGCAAATTCGCGAGCGTCGCTACAACAGAAATAACGAGAGCGAAACGCGAAAATTTCGACGGAATCCGACTTGAAAAATTTTTTCAATTACGTACGAAATGCATACGTGGGCGCGAATAACGGACAAATTTTAAATTTTAAATAAACTAAGTAAGACGCAAATACGATACTCGACATTCTTCACCGCGTACTTATCGAGAGACAATTACAACGGGAATAATAATAATAATAATGTATTGTACAATACACCCACTATATAATATATTGATCTACATTTCACCATTTTTTTTTATTTCACCTTTCTCATTAAACACTCGTCCCGATGATAAATTCTAACTGTGCGAAAGTAGTGTATTTTTTTTTAAATTATTTATACAAACGGCGTATATCCGAATCATCGTATGCTGAGAAGTATAACCGGGCAACAATCGCTCCGGCGATCGATTACGCGCACGCCTATATGTTCAGTTTTAATAAATAGTTTACGGTTTCCTTTTTTCATCAATCTTTGTTTAACTTTAGATATTTATAATAATACTGGCTATTACTTGTTAAAAGTTAGCGTTTTCCTTTGACTTCTCTCCACCCAGCTATCGCGTAACTCGTAATTATTATCGTTTCGGTGAGTTTTCAATTTTCATCTTCCTCGACGACACTCCACCCCGCATCTGCGTCGATCAAACAACATTTCCTCCTCTCCGTACGCCCAAGCCCATTGTTATCATCGTCGTGATTTTTTTTCCTATTGTCACATATACAACATATCGTGGATTTCGTATAATTTCATTGGTAAAACGCAACTACGCGTTTACGCATCCGCTTTTACGCGATATGCGATCCCGCCTTGCGGTTGCGTATACGTTTGTATATATATATATGTGTGTACATATAATAATAATCGTAGTCCCGTGAACTTGCGTGTACTGTTAGTAGTTGCGTATGAGGGCTAGCTAACGCTATACGTAATAGTCTTTATCAAAAGCACATGTATATCCTTTCTACTCTATATATAGTATATTGTATATAAACCGACCATTATGTATACCATATTGGTTTCTTTTTTCTCTCATCTTGTTTATTGTGTGTCCGCGTGTGTAAACCTGGGCGTGTGTTAAAAGCCCGGTATATTCTTGTCCGGGCTCGAACAGTGTGGTCTGTCCTGAAAGAATGTCTGGTATTGTGTAGTGAAGATAATTGATAGAGGGAAAAAAAAGATAAATAAAGTTCGCTATAGATTAGTGTTGATAAGAAAATTTTGGAGTTCGACGCTTCACTAAACGCGAATCGCCCCCCCCCGGGTATTTGGTCGTGTGGTTATTTGTAGTGTTGTATTGGAAGAGAAAGGAAAATTGTTTCTTTTGAATTTGATCTTTAGTAGAAAAATTAATAATCCTCTCGCGGGGGGGGGGGGGGGGGGGGGGGGGGGGGGGGGGGGGGGGGGGGGGGGGGGGGGGGGGGGGGGGGG